>LPNX010783833.1:866359-881583 GCA_001517045.1 Pseudotsuga menziesii | reverse complement strand
ATAGTCATTATGTGCACGTGGACTTAATGTAGGGAGAGAAGTCATGTCTACTTTTTTGTTCTTGAATGGGAGCAATGATGAAACCACAATAGTGGTTTATATATGGAAATCATGTAGTGGCAATCACAGGGCAACTGTCAAACATTGGGAAGAATCATTGCACTGACAAGGGCCCTTAATGCAAAACAAAATTGGTATTTTAGGGCCAACTGGGGTTGTTACTTCACTTGTGCACAGATCCAAAGATTTTTAGGGTTGTTGTGTGACCTATGGTTGCAAGGAAAGCCACCAAAGATTGTTATTTGCTATTGATCTCCTTCAAGAGACTGCCGAGAATCAACTAAAGCACAATCCAACTTGGTTTATATGGTCTGAAATTAAATGGCATTGGTTTTATTTAGGTTTGTTTACCCCCTTTTTGTGGAGAAAAAGCCCCCAAGATTCATGATACTACTATAAATTGTTGTTTAGGAGGTTGGAACAGCCCTTATGTTGGTAATCCAAGCATTAGCATATTCAATGGCTTTCTAAAAGCCAGTTTTTCCATTGTTCGTCACTTTTCATAGGGCTATTCATGCCCAGAACTGCCTTTTAACCCTCCAATTTGGCCCAGATTTAGAGCTACGCCTGTTCGGTGATGGATAAGTGCACAAGGGTGCCCAGGATAGTGAAATAGGGTTGCTTCATACCCTTTTTTTACTGCCAAATAGGTTTGTTTGTGCCCAGAATTCATGTGGATGCTGTTATAAGGCATATGAATGAGATTTTAGGGTTGCTTTCACCCATAGATTTCTCATTTTAACAGCCAGAATTGCAAAGACCACCTCCTATTGCCATTGATGATCATCTTTTATTGCTGCAATGTGCCCAGATCTGAAAGTTGGCCTAATTATAGCCGATTTGAGATGCTTTACTGTTTTTTGTGACCTTCAGAATGCTCCCAAAGTGCTCAGATTTGTCCCTTTGATGCTCATACATGATTCTAGAGTTGTTTATGCCGATAGGACTGCCCAACATTGCTCTTAGTGTGACATTGAAAATACCAAGTTTGTTCTTCATCATCAGCTTTAGAATCAACAAATATTACAGACTGATATAAATGTATTTAAAACATTCTTTTCATTCTTGAACGTGCCAAGTAGCAAATTTGGAAATGTCTGCTCTTTGTCCATTACTATGAAGGAATTGTACTAGAATATTTGCGAGGACTTGTTGATTTCATGGAGAAGTTGAACGAAACAAAGAGGAGACTAAGCAAGATACAACTTTTTGATGTGTGTGCACATTGACGTGCACGAAAAGTGTTGTAGCTTGCTTAGTGCTCCTCTCTATTTCTCATTTAGGTTCAACCAAAAAGTAAAATCAACATGTACAGGCAAATCTTCTAGTACATCTCCTTTATACGAATGGAAAAATAATGATGTTAGTTCTCTGGAGATGCTATAATTAAGGAACAGAGTCCTTAATGAACTCAACTGACCCCTACGAGTCATCAGTGACTCACTAACAAACTAACAACTCTTATCCAAACATTTACAAGTGGAAAGGACAAGTGTCCTCTTCCAGATTATTTAATTTTTAATCAAGATAAAAGAATTTACAAGTGTTGAGACCCTAGGTCTCTCAATTCATATGACTTTGATCAAGCCATGGATGAATTCATTTCCATGAGCCTATGCTCCTGCATCAGAGTATCAAGCTTGAAAAAAGCTTTTCATGGGATCCTATCCATGAGCTCCCTTCCTGCTATTTTCCTTTAACCAATGAAAGGAAATTTCAATGCCATTAGGAAATTCTGCTTTCTCTCGACACCCTTAAAGAAATTCATCAAATTTCTAAGCACCGTGCTCTTCATTCCTTCTTCCTTCCATAACAACTTTCATCAATTTTTCTCTTTCATCCTTGATATCATTAGAGACATAACTTTCTTCCAAAATGTTATCTTTAGAAACCTCATATTTCTGCTTCACAAAAATCTGTTCTTCATTATTGTCTTTTAAGACAATCTTCCCTTCTTCATTCTCCATATCTGCATATGATTGATCATAAAAAATGTTTAATTCTCCAATCATAAAACGCTTACCTTGTTCACCATAGATATTAGCATTCTTTTCATCATTTCTAGCAATGACTACTTCTTCATCTTCCTTCTCCAATTCCAGCTTCACATCTCGAATGGACTTCTGCTGATTTCTCAACCTTACTTCCAAAATCATTAACTCTTCACACAAGCTGGTCAATTCACTTGGAATTGTTACTAAAAATTCCACACAATATTCAATATCCTTGATCAGAATAAAACTCTGATCTTCCTTTACTGTAATAGCACTAGATGTCTATCTAACAGTCTTCCCTTCCTCTTGATTTGTTTCATTGTCAATAGTCATCAGTGACTGTCCATTTCCTCCTTCCTTCTCTGTGACAAATTTGAATGGTTGTCTCTCTTCTTCACAATTTTCCATAGAAATGTTCAGTAATTGCTCTTCCTCCATCATAAGGTTATATGAACCTTCTTCCATCTATTGAAAAAACTGAGTTTTTCCTTTCTCTATTTCTGTGACAACATTAGAGTATTGTTCTGCCTCAATAAACCCTGCATTCATACACAAAATGTCACTTTTAAAATCATAAGGTCTTACAACCTCTTTTGATGTTTCAAACATCACATCCCTCAGTTGTTCTTCATTCAGCATCATGTCTTTGTCATCATTACTATCCTCTCCTAGGATAGGTCCTTGTTCAGGTTCACAAATGTTTATATCCTCAGCATCTCTCTCTTGATGTAACTCATCTCTTATGAGTTTTCCTCTCTTCCACTGAACATTTATCCGTTGTCCCAACTTCTTCTGTAACATATACCATGTTACCTTCTTAGGCAAAATCCATCCATACCTCTGGTCTTCTCCATTCTTCTGTAGCAATCATTCCATCACTTCTAGATGTACTTCAATTTCAGCTAATCTTCTATCAAGTCTATCCTGACTCAACTTTTCATGGCCTGTCCTTGAACCTTTAATATGATCTTCAGTAATCATATTCTCCCTTATTCTATGAGCTCTTCCTTGCCCATCATAATCTGCAATCAAGCCATTAACATAAGTTGACTCTATTAACCTATCCTCGAATACCATACTAAGTTCTTCCATGCTTAGTCTTCCTCTGGCATTCCTACTGACTCCCTCCTCTGGAATCTTCATTTGAGCATGTTGTGCTCCTCTGGCTTCTACAAATCTTCCTTCACTTGAGAACATTCAACTTGTCCTCCTTGTTCCAACCTTTAGCTGGATACTATTTGGTTCACTGCCATCTTCCTATCCTTTCTCACTGCTGCTACCTGTCATCAACAATCTTTTTCACAATTTAGTTGAAAACATAAATAAAAGACCATTACCTGTCAGATTCCGATAGATCTGATTCCTCAAGAACTTTGAAGTTCTTTTTATTGTCATCCTCTGCAACTTCCCTTTTCTAATCTCTCTCAAGAATGTTTGTGTTCACACACATTTCTTACCTTCAGTTGAAAACACCATTGGTTCTCTGTTACAGTACTCTTACTATATAGTTCCTTCTTCAAGAGACACTTCTCTTAGTTAAATGAGAACTCTAGTTCTCTTATGTACGCCTCCCATGCACATATACGACTATAGCAGTCTTTTTCCTTCTGCTGACTTCGTTGTTACAGTCCACAATGTTCTATTTCCAGAACAATCATACTCCTCTCAAAATGGAGTTTCTTTCCCTGGTCTACCATTTCTTCCATAACTGTATCATTAGTTAAATTGAAACAAAATAAAATTTCAATTTACCTCGATCGGATTTTCAAATCTGAACTTGCTATAAGCTCCTACATTACCATGGAATAACTTTACTCAGACTTCTCCTCCATGCTCTATCACTATCATCAACCTTCTTGCTTTTGTACCTACAATCTTAAATTTATAGTCAACATAACATCTATCCTATGCCTTCAAGATCCTTGATCATGTTCATCCATATACCAATGGATCATCCTCTGCTTGCATTCTGCTCCTTCTTGTCCACCCTTTCACCTTCTATTGTCTGCTTCCAGAATCTTCTCATCTCTACCAATCTTCTTCAAAGAACAAATCAGGCTCTAATACCACTTGATGTAGGCACCACCTACCATAACTCTATGCAGACCTTAGTTTTACAAAAACCCTGTTCAAAAAGTGAATTTCAGGCTTACTCTCCAACCTTGACCAACTGTCACCAAAGTTGGTAGTTCTGCTAGCTTTAGCAAAGACTCTTAAACAAAATCAACAGCAATTTCAGAAGGATTCTAATATATGGTTTATAAACCACTTACGGAGAATATTTTGGAGGTCCCACCATACACTTTGGACTTTTTCGTATTGAACAGGAACCGTCAGATCCGAGAGATTGGATTCCAACCAATTTCAAAGTCGTATTGAATAACTCTTACGAGAAAACATAACCTCATTAACCTCTGTCCACTTTAATTCTCCGTAATGCATATTTACTGTGGATCAAACATAACTTGCATACGTTTTCTACTAATTAGGCATAGTGACTTCCTAATAGATTGGTAACTGTATATTCACAAGCTTTAACTGCGATTCCATTGAATACGAAGGAACATGTAATAACTTGCAATTTTACATAGTCGTCTTCAAGCTGTAAATCGATTCCTCCTGGGTGATTCATAAAGTTTCTTCCTTTGTATGCGTACAACAAAATGAATTTGAATGCAAGGGTTTCAAATGTCTCCAGATCTGTCAAATTTATTATCACTAGGCAGCTTGATATGAATGCTTTCCTTTTAAGTAAACACAGTAAACAATTTTGAACACAAAGGTTTTCAACACTCAGAAAATCGAAATAAAAGCAATTTTATTTCCTCCATTAAATCTCTATAACAAAACTTTACTGTCCATCTGGAAACCCTTAGTTTCTCTCTTCCCTCTCTGTCCTTCTCGAGCTACCCAAGCTTATGTGATCTGCCTCACCTCAAAATGAGCTAACAAAAAGCTCCTCGAGCTAACCTAAGCTACCTAACTAAATGATTTGGATCTGCATTAAATAAACCTCCAATTCTATTCTAATTCTGTTTACAGATCCTATAATTAAGGAACAAAGACCTTAATAAACTCAACTGACCCCTACGAGTCATCAGTGACTCAATAACAAACTAACAACTCTTATCCAAACATTTACAAGTGGAAAGGACAAGTGTCCTCTTCCAGATTATTCAATTTTTAATCAAGATAAAAGAATTTACAAGTGTTGAGACCCTAGGTCTCTCAATTCATATGACTTTGATCAAGCCATGGATGAATTTGTTTCCATGAGCCTATGCTCCTGCATCACAAAGCAAGTTGTGTTTTACTCCAAATAGTGTTATGATGTATAGGAATCCTACAAACCTAATTGACTCGACAATGAAGTAGGTTTAGAGTCTAGATGTTTGAATTTCTAGGTTAATTTTTTTTTTGAATTGAAGTGTCATGTGTGTGGCCTGTGCATTCCCACATTCACTTGGTCAATTTAGTACGGATTGGGACGAATTGACCATTTTTTACCGATCCATTCAGTCATACCCCGATTTGCTTGGTTCGGTACCAAACTTGTCACTCCAATCGTTTCAAAGTCCAAGTTAGCTCGGTTGGGGGTCAACTCTATTGACTCAACCACCTCGGTAGAAAAACACTTGATTAAATCTATAACTATTATTGTTGAAAAGGGGTTAGGCTAGTAAAAGGAAAAGGAAATGCAAGCAATAAGTGAGAATGGAGAATTGTATGTAACTAAAAGAGGGGCATACATAAGATTTCTTATGGCATACATAAATTTTTGCATACAATCCCATTAGTATCATAAATTATGGGAGAGATCATAAAAACATCCCTACACAAATATTAACCGATAAGTATGGTTTTGGTGTTTCATTTGGAGAATAAAATCCTATAACAATAGTTGTTATTATGAATCTTAAAGGATCCTAGATGAGATCTGTGCACTTTTAGGCAATTCAACTTTCAAGCAAAATAAGCCATCAACAACAAGTATGTGCACCCTAGAAAACATGGAAAAGATCATAAAACATATTAGGTAAAATGGATAATCATCTACAACATCACAAAATCATTCATGGGAAAACTAAAAACCACTTAAAGGAGATAGTCCATTAAAGGAGAACCTCCAAGTTTTGTATAGACATATATTGGCATAAATTGCAGTGTTATGTGTGATGCATATGCATAACATATCGTCTCAAGCTTGACAACATTGAAAGGCTAAAGTACAATGGCCAGAAGCATACATCTGAAGCTTGTGAAGCCTACCCAATTCATGTTAGAAAAAGGTAATGCAAGCAATAAGTTAGAATGGAGACTTGTATGTAACCAAAAGAGGGGCATACATTAGAATTTTTAGGGCTACCAAATGACCACACCTATTAACCAAACTCATTCTTGACCAGCTTTTTCTTTAACAAGTTATTGGCTTACAAGTCTTTCCAAGTTTTTTTTCTTATAAGTCTTTCCATGTTTTTCTGAGGGTATTTTGCTATGCTTATGCCAAAAAAAAATTTGGCCACGGTGCAGGTAGAACCAAACAGGTATTTTTCAGACGCGTCTTCCTCCAGCGAAGGGATTTTAGGAAGGCTGGAGGAAAGTGAGACATCCAATAGATCTACACGGGCTAGATCAACTAGATGTCAGAAGATCAGAAGAAAATTCGACAAACGCATGAATTTTTTTCTCCAAGGAGGGGGGTCATGTTCCTATGATGATGAGACAGTGGGAGACATCGACGTGCCCTTAAGGTACCAACACCTAGTGAAACAATGGGTTCCTAACGATCTTCCTAAAGTAAACACTGATTTTTGTGTGAATGAGAGGATATATAGAATTGCACCGTCCTCATTGCATGGATTGGGCTTGTTTTGCATGGACGACATAAAGGTTGGATACAGTAGATGTACATAATTGATGGAGTATGTTGGACCTTGTTACAACTACAGTGATTGGATGCACCTGGTCCAATATACACGAAGTATGCGTAGATATGGTTTGTCAGCAAATTATATACAACTGAAAGACAAAGCTCAAAATAAAGGAGCAACGATGTACATGGACGGTGTTAAGTCAGTAAATTTTTCCTTCAATTTTGGTTTGACTTATTAAATTTTTGGTTTGTTTCTCATTTTTCAAATTAAGCTTTTTTTTTAAGTTTTAGTTTTGATCTCCTTCAGGAGTTCTTTTGATGGTTTGATAGTTTTTTGGGCATACTTTTTATAGGTTTTATTTGGTTTTTGGTCTTTTGCATTTTAAAAATGGGTTAAAGAAAGTCATATTATCAAAAATTGATTCATTAATGTGTATTTAGAGATCAGTTAGACTTGATACTTAGCCTAGCAACTTTTTAAATCCCCGACAAATGAGCAGAAAATTGAAAAACAACGAAAATTTGGCATGACAGTTATTCTTGTAGCGCTGGATGAAAATTTGACAAAGGGCGCGCTACAAGAATATCGCGGCCCTTTGTTTTTTCGATTTTTATGCAGATTTTCATCATGATTTTCATCTGGAAGTGACTAATTACATTTGGTGAGTTGTCTAGCACGTGTATGCTGCAGTTTAAACACGTTTTCAGGTGGTTATCAGTCACGAAACAAATCAGGTTCATCATTGCTTCTAATGCGGAATCAGTTGGACAGATATCCGTGAATCTTGGTCTAAGCTGGCAGAGTTCTCTTTCTACACGCATTATCAAAGTAAAGGAGTGCTGGTGGAGCAAATTAAACCGCTAAGAAGGAGGATTGTGTCACTGAGAAGAAAAGACAGTGTTTTAGACGCCAGCGAAAATTAGGGCTTCCTAATTCACTTTCCTGCTGTCAAGGAAGTTATATGAAGACACCTGTATGCATAAGGAGAGACCGTTGATAACCCAAGATGGAGGTTTAAGCCGTGGAAATTGAGAAATTGACAGGTATTTCAATACAAACCCGTCTAATTGAAGAAATTGGGTTTTTCTTGCTGGAGGCTATTTTGAAGAAATTGGTTGCTGCAGGAGTTAGAATAGGTTTCAAAATGAACCATTCAACACAGAAATAGCTGTTTGAAGCTATTATTGAGAATTTGCATGAACAGAGTATCATAATAACCTTAAGTTTAAAGCATTCACTTTTGGAATTTCGAGGACAGTTTAAAGGAAGGTTTTTTATATTTTGCTCTCTAACCTACTCGAGAAACTCTGATATTGATGAATATTGGCTGTAATGAGCTAACTGAATAGGTTTCTTCTCAGACCTAATGTCAGACCTAATGCCAATTTAAATCAGAATCTACAGGAAGCAGCATTGAGATGACTTATAGACTGTTTGATTATACGCATCTTTTAATGTGAAAGTGTTCAGTCTGCTTGAGAAGCTGGTGATAGTTGTTATAATGTGAAAAATCAATTGCTTGGAGAGCAATATCCATTGCTTGGAGAACATGTTGACTTTCATATACAGGTTTTGATGGCAGTTTTTGGCGAGGGTGAATATATTGTAGACAGTGGTGTTTTTCTCCCTTTTTCATACAGGCAGTCTTCAGTTGGTTAAATAAATATGTGGTTGATATTGCTCTTCCAAAATTCTGAAGCTGTGAAGATTTTAGGGTTTGAAAAGCTAGACTGGTTGATACACAGAGATTAAAGTGAAATACTGATATAAAGCAGCCACATTCATTGACAGTTTTCAATTACATTGAATAGCCTGGACATTGCAACGTTGTTTTAAGTGATTTGAATCAGTTGTACTGAAGGAGGAACTAATATTTGAACGTATATCATACTGCTTGTCTCCTTAACCCTAAAATGAGGAGATTGAGTGGTTTATATTCTGAAGCAGTTCGACATTATGCCTGATGGTGCATTTTTGAAGAATGAGCAGTGTTATTGTGCTCTTATGACTGTTTTATTCATGAACTGATCTACTCTCACAATTTACCTATATTCAGACCTAGTTTGAACTGTTGTAACAAGGGAACATTGAAGGCCTGTGCAGGAGTGTATTACAGATTGTGGAAGAATTCAAAGAGCAGAAAACCAGTTTGTAAAACCTATTTAAAACCTAAAGCCAGATTGTTTCCAACTCCTGAAAGAAGAAGATGGGAAAAAGTGGGAAAAGTGGTAAGGTCAACAAGGCTGAGCCCACTGACTTGACCTGGATTGAGAAGCTTCCTGACTGTGCAGAATTGTTCAAACAAGCAGGTTGGCTGAACTTCTTCAGGAAGATAGATGGCTACAGTACACAGGTGTCTAGTAAATTTGCTCAGGGACTTAAAGATGACATGGTCATGATGGACGCTCTAAAATTCAAACTGACTGTGGAATTAATTGCAGAAGCTACTGAGATTAGTAATGATGGTTCAAAAAGTCACATTTTGAGTTTGAACCACAAAGGTACCTGTTGCCTAATGTGACTCCTGACTGGAACAAGGGTATTCTCATTCAAAATTTCAGGAAAGAGTGGATTGAGCCCATAAGGATACTTCAGAGCTATGTGACCTGTGAGGGCAGGTATTCATTTGTATTTAAATATCATTTTAGATTCCTCCAACACATGGTAGGAGTCTCCAAGATGAATCTTCCCCCCTTCTTTTTGAAGAGTTTGCAAAAGATGTCTAGCAAGGTAAAGCAACATGATGATCACACCTCCTAGTCACTTTTTCATCATGGTCTGATCAAACTGATCATCACCACAGTGTTGCAACATGAAGGTAGGACTTGGGATTTCTTTTTGTTCTGGTCAGATGTTCATCCTCAGCAAGAAGACCAGCAGCTTAAAAGGCAGACTGATAAGGGAAAAGTTATGATAAAAAAGCTAGGTCACACAGCCAAACCTGCAGATAAAGATAAGGTTAAGACTAAGAAGGTAGCAGAGCAAGAAAAGGTTGCCAGTCAGTTCAAAAAATCTTCAGATTGCCCTAAAAGCAGGTACTCATTGTTTGCAGAAGAAAAAGTTCAGCCTAGTCTGCAATTGCCAACAGCAGCACATTCTGAAGAAGCTAAGACTATTGATGAAGAGAAGGCTGATGAGCTTGAAGATGAAGTGAAAACTAAACAGAGAAGCCCCCTCACTATTTTATCTGAGGATGAAGAATATTTATTGGAGGATGAATAGCCATTTGATGAAGTAGGGTTAGGTGTTGAGGCCTGTGGAGAATTTTCAGAAGGCAAATCAGTCAAAGCAAGGAAGAAGAAAAGGACTGCTACTTCATACAGAAGGCCTAAAACTAGGCCAACTAATAAGTTGAGATGGAATATGAAAAAACTACTTAATCTCAAGTTGAATGCTAGACAAGAAGCTGTTGTGATTGATTCTTCCTCTAATGAAGAAACAGAAATTGTTAAACAAGGCAGCAGAGGCAAGGGAAAGTCAATTGCCAAGCCTTCTTCTTTTCCTCAACCTGCAAAGACAAAAAGATCACAGTTAGAAAGAGAGATTGAACAGTCCAAGACTAATTTATCTGAAATAGTGCTGGAGATAAGGAATAAACTTTCAAAACAGCAACAAGATGAAGAAGCTAGAATCTGTCCTTTTGAAAGTCAGGATTGGGAGGATGAAGATGAACAGATACTCAGAGAAGCAGAGATTTTGGAGGGCCCTGGTGTTTCTACAGATTACACAGACTTTTTAATGAAAGAAGAAAGTATATCAGAGATCCCAAATTTTGATGAAGAGGATGTACAGGAAAATATTCAGAAATACAGGAAACACATGGAACACCTGCAAGAAACTAATGATGGATTATTCAAAGTTAATAAAGGGCTTATAGAGGAGTTGCAGGACGTCCATAAGCATTTTTTGGAGCTGTCAGAAGTTTCCAAGGAAGTCCTTAGCAGGAAAAGAGTTGCTGACAGGTACTGTGCAAAGTTGGAGAAGACTGTTGATCATTTACAATAGGAAAATGAAGACTTGCAGAAAAGGATAACTGATATGGAGAAGAAGCATAAAAGAGCTAAGAAGAGGTCTCGAAGCCTAGATGGAATATCACTTCTTGTTGAGGCAGCTAAGGAGATATGAAACAGTTATTAGTTAGTGGTTATTCTTGATAAACATTTTTGTTAAGCATTTGCTATTTTTAGCAATCATGTAATTTTGTAAAAAGTCACTTTTTACTTTACCTAGCTTAGTGATTCGATGGAGGCAGTTAGGAGGAGAAACCTAACTGATTTTGTAGATGATGTCTATTTAGAAAAGTTAGCAAGTCATTGTTAGGGTTCTGATTTTTGGGAGCATCAGGAGGTCTGCGAGCTGCTTGTACTATCAGACTTGTTCAGAGATAGGTACTGTAACTCTCATATGCATTTACTGATGAAATAATGTGATATATGACTCTTTCCCCCACATTTTGTCTATGTTGGCTTTGTTATTGAGCATGTTTTGCTTCTTAAATGGTAAATTCATTGCTAGTTAATGTGTTTTTCTGGTAATGCTTATCTTTTAATGTATGAACCACAGCATAGTCTCTTTGTTAGATTTTTGTGATATGTTTGGGCATCTTTATCAGTTTATGTCTATGATTTAGTTGTTGCTTTTACTCTGAATGTATTCCCTGCATGATCTTGAAGCTTACAACCATTTAAATCATACCAAAAACCCTAAACTTTGTTTTATTTATTGAGTTTTACTCTTGAGATTGTGTTGGCTTGTTCCCCTAGCCTTAGGAACAATTTCTAGCACAAACAAACGGAAAGCCAAAAACACCAGTAATATTGCGAGGTTTATAAACAGTACACAACCAGGGTCTACATTAAAGCAACCCAACTGCATATTCGAGTCGCGTGAAGGAAACTGTGTCTTTGTATGTGCAATTAAATCAATAGTTGCTGGTGAAGAACTGCTTATCGATTACAATTTGAATCGTGTAGATACAAACAATGTTAGTATGGTTGTGGTATAACAACCAATTTAACCACCCTTTTATTAATTATTTTAATGTCTATAGGAATTTTTGTTAGCATATAATTGAAATTATCTACTTTTCATGTTTCCTTATGTAACTTTTAGTATGTTTTTGATGCAGGGTTCTCTCAGGGGCACCTCCATCTCCGTAGATGTTTGTCGACCCGAGACAAGGCAACAGGTATACATCGATATTGCCAATGTAATATTAAATTTAGGATGGACATACAGATATGTTGTTATGTATTTTCATTAGTATATTAGGTTCGTTTATATAATATTATCAATTTTCCATGCAAAGTGTTGATTAGGGAAGCCAACCGGCTAATGATCAACCGACTACAGCATCAAGTCAATAGCCAAACATGAATGTAATTCTCCATTTCAAATACTTTAAAATCGTAAACATGTCTATCATGACGCATTATGTTTATTTTGTTATGTATTCTTTCGTTTTTATGGTTGCGTTCATGATGGTAATGTTGTCTACCTTTTTTGCAGATTGATCGGGGAAACTCCCCAGTTGTTGATCAGACGACTGGAGACTCGAGGCAACCATTTAACCTAAATGTAATTCCACATTCTAAATACTTTAAAAATGTACACATATAAAACATGTAGCATAGTGTTTATTTTTGTTTTTGTTCTGTATTTGTTAGCTTATACATATTGCATTCATTGTGATAATGTTCTCTACTTTTTTTGCAAGTGGTTGATCGAGGTAAATCCCGATCTGTTGATTAGACCACACCCTCGGCTAGGCATCAGGTAATCTTAGATGTAATCCCTAATATAATTATTTGTGCACACTATATTTTCAAAGACTAAGCAATTTTTTATATATTTCAATTGCAGACAGGGGATTCTGTTTATCAAATGGCGTCTCAAAACTCTTTATAGAATGAGGTCTCTCGGTTGATGAGAGATAGTGAAATTAGAGAGTCTGCAGACCCGTTGAGGGTGCTACAAAGGATAAGGGAAAAACAAAATGAGGAACTGATTCGTCTAACATTGGCAGTTCCACTAACAGAAGGGCTCGAACAAAGGATTCAATTGTTGTTACAGTAATGTAAACAAGTGGACGTAAGTTATCGAATAAAAATGTAAATTCATTTATAAAAACTTTATAATATTTGATTTTATATGCTGTGGAACTTATAATACAATGGGTTTAATTTACAGCGTGCTATGGAGATTATCAATGGTGGTCAAGGCAATGTTGGTCCCAGTGACCAAACCACTCCACGTACACCACATACTGCTCCCATATTGTCCACTGAACAATGGGCAAAATGCTCTGCGACATCGCCGAGGGCAACAGAGGGTGCAGCCGATGTTGCCCCACCCACAACAAATGCTACAGAAGAAGGGGTGGATGCAGGGATAGATAGAGATGTGGAAGCATTTCCTGGATCTTCTCATGTGACTAGTATTGGTTCAATAAAGTGTACATTTTTTGTGAATGAAGAACTGGTTCCAATAAAGATAGAGAGGATTCCAGGTCATTATAGATTGTTCAATTTATTTTTTATAATTTGTGTCTAATATACCGATAATATTTTCTAATGTTGACTAATGATGGCAATAATGTTTTGCAGGAAATGATATATTTTATAAACACATGAATGATTTGGCCTTGGAGATCTTCGGGCCCACCATCCGCACAATGTGGAACAAGTAGCCAAAAGCTTTAAAGGATGATCTGACTAATCGCTTGGTTAGTCTATTCGGAAAATATACCTTTGATATATCGAAGGTACTACAAAAGGCTAGAAAACATCTAAAGATTGTCTGAGACCAATATAGGGTTCACCTAGAAAAAAACCCTAGGTATGAGCACCCTCCAATTATTCCATCTATGGAGTGGAAAGCCCTGGTGGAATATGGAAAAGAGAAGGGCCAGAGAAAATCAGGAAAGATACCACCAAGTGGAACAGGGAGGTATGCAATACATTCCAAAATGTAGTGGTAAGCCTTATTATTACTAGTTTTTATATCAATTTTGGTACATAGACTAATGTATTTAAAAACTTAATTAGGCTCTCAGACACATCTAAGGCCACAAATGCAAGAATTGAAAAAATTGGCCAACACAAGCTTGGGCCTGGTGGTTACTCCAACTTGGCGGCCCGATATGTAAGTATCGCAAAACCCGAATCTGCATCCAAATATCATACATATTATTATTTTTATTTTTATTCTGATAAAAGGCTTTAAAATTAATGACATCATGCAAATATGAAGGCCGACCGGTTCAAAGAATTGCCCAATGCGGATTACATGAAGCTTGGCTTCGAACATGGATTTGACGCCGTTGTTGAACACCGGAGAAGCTTATCTGTGAATACTGCATGATCTTTTTCTGATCCATCTAATGCCCAGGTATGTGAAAACTATATAGTTTAATGATAATTTATTAATGCTCATGAAATTTGTTCCTTATAAATAAAGTAACATAAATTATTTGTTCCTTTTTGTGCAGGAAAGTAATGATCCCGTTCATGTCGAGGATGTAGTACATGACCAACAAAACGAAAATCATGCTTCTCATCCTGGTAATGAATTTATTAATGTGATACTGCTTTTTATAGACCATTGCAGATGATGAACATTAATTCTAAATCTACATAATTCAACTACAGAGCATGTAGCTGCAGATCATAACACGGAACAGGTTGGGCCAGTACAAGATAATGTTGAACATGTTGATGTGCACATGGCAAGTAAAAACACACATTCGTAATATTTTTTAAATGAATTACTTGTATTTATCAAAATATAAATATATTAATGAAAGATTTTGGCATTATTGCAAAAATTCATCGCCCCTCACCTGAAGTTCAACCTTGCGAGCAGACTAGTAGAGATACCGATGATTAGATTACCGAAGATGTGACTCTAACTAAATATTTAAAGAGAATAAAAGTAAAAAGGAAGTGACTAAACAAATTTTGAGTAATTCTTATTTATAAAAAAATAAATTAATGCTTTTTTCCTCTATTTTATGAATGAATGCTTTACTGAATTGTTTACTGATATTTTTGTTCTGCCATTGACTAACTTAATATTTTAATGAATGAGTTAATGAATGGTTTTTTCAGCTGTTGAATGATTGAATGCTTAATGAATGTTTTAAAGAATGATTTAATGAAAGAATTTTTCAACTATTGAGTGAAATAATTTGCAGCGTAGATGCAGTGTTATTTGCATTGTGAAATAGTGAAATAAATTGTTATTTGCAAGTATAGGCATTGGATTTGGGGAGTTGAAAGTGATGTGAGGGGGGTGA
>LPNX010783833.1:751035-866319 GCA_001517045.1 Pseudotsuga menziesii | reverse complement strand
CCTTCACATGGTTGGTCCTGTTTAGTAGAGAATATTAAATTATTCTCGAAACAGAGAGGAGCTCAATGAATGGTAAGGAAGAATACATTAAAAAACATATGTTTCTATATTTTTACTATGTAATTTTCACTATTGCTATTTGACTCCTCCATTGGAACTTGTTACAGATAGCGTTGAGAAACATTTCCATAGTTAAGAGGCAAGAAAAGGAGTTTTGATTAGATCGATGGCCTTATATACATAGTATTTTTGGTTATCCATGTTTTATCAGGTGATATATTTTTAACAATTAATTTACTTGAATAGTTGAATAGTATTGTAATTTACATTGTAATAGAATTGTATTTATTTAGATTGTTTTTGTTATTTTCATGAACAAACATAAATATATTTGATAGGTCCTTACATGAAACTATTGCAACAGGACAAAAAATTAAGTATGTTGAATGATGTTTTGAAAGGTAAAGCATAAGAAGACAATGTGAAGATCCGGAAATCAAGGTATAAATATGTTTTCTTTTGTTTGATTGAGTTGTGTATTGAGTATTTATGCATGTGTACACACATACATTTAGTTGATGAGGATTATTACCATACATAGAGGCAAACTTTGTTATATCTGATCTAAACAATTACCTTAAATATTTTGATTTATCGTGATAACTGGCCCCTTGGTAATACTTTACCAATACCATATAGCTAGGACAACAAAACTTTAACAATACCATATGCCTATATCTCTCTCTCTCTCAAGTATGTCCATTGTTCTGTTAGGGACTTGTATCCTAAGAGACAAAGTGTGAGCGTATTATAAATTTGAGTATAGAAATTAAGGAATGTCTAAACCACATTGTTTTCTTCTATTTGTGCCGGGATAAGAGGAGCATCCAGGATAATTGGTATTGACACAAACTCAAACAAGTTTTCTAAAGGTAAATGCTCTCTTTATTAGAATAATTGTTAAAATTTACCTAAAATTTAATATGCGAGTCTTAGGCTCTTAGCCTGTTAAGTTGGGTTGTTGTAGCTCTTGCCGAGAATTGTTAAGTTGCTTTTGCTTACCTCTAGTGCTAGTTGGGTTCTGAAAGACATTACATTTCAAAGATAAGGTGTTGGTCTTGAAAGGCCTTACCTTTGCAAGTACTGGTCCTGAGCCAAGGGTTGGTCTTGAAAGGCAGTAAAGTCCTAGTAGAAGTTTGAAGGGTTGGCCATGAAAGACAGTAAAGTCCTGAAAGGTCTTACCTTTGCAAAAGTAAGGTACTGGTCCTGAGCTAAGGGTTGGTCTTGAATGGCAGTAAAGTCCTAGTAGAAGTTTGAAGGGTTGGCCCTGAAAGGTCTTACCTTTGCAAAAGTAAGGTACTAGTCCTGAGCCAAGGGTTAGTCTTGAAAGGCAGTAAAGTTCTAGTAGAAGTTTGAATGGTTGGCCCTGAAAGGCAGTAAAGTCCTGGTAAAAGGGTTGTCTTGAATTGTCTTACATAAGCACAAGAGGTATTATGCTTGTTAGAAATGTTGCTTCTGACTGAAAGTTCAACCCCGCTCAGTCAAGTAAATGTTCGAGGCAAGTTACCCTAACATTTTATTTGTTAATGGAAATGTAATCGTGAACCACAATTTATGAGCCTAACTCACTAGGATAGTAGCATGAAATTTCTATGGAAGTAATTATTCAGGAACAGATTGCACTATCAGTTAGATATACCAAAATATATAATGTTCGCATCCCTTAGATAAAGGGTTTCACTATTTGCATTACATACACTGCAGCCAAAACCCTGGGAGTGATAGACTACATCAACCCAAAAAAGCACAAGAAGCCCATTCAAAAGGTACTACTACTTCATATTATGGTTGTATATAATAACTATCTCTCTAACACTATTAGCTCAAAGCTCAAATTATGGTTGTATATAATAGTCATCTCTCTAACACCTATTAGCTACAAAGCTCATGGGAAGATAAACACTTTGGCAGGTGATAAGAGACATGGTGGATGGCGGTGTGGATTATAGCTTTGAATGCATTGGAAATATAGATATATTGTACCAGGCCTTTTTGGCCACCCATGATGTAAACACCCTTTATACTCTTTTTTCAACTTTATTGTGACTCATACAAAAAGAATTAGCTATTTAGGAAACTGATAATATAGAGATCCTGGATATGCAATAATCAAGCTCCAGTAGTAAGGTCTGTTAAGGATATGCATAAAAGAAAAAACTTTAAAGCTGCATTTTGGTTCAAGGGTTTTTACACTATTTTTTCAACTTCAATGTGACTCATACAAAAAGAATTAGCTATTTAGGAAACTGATAATAGAGAGATCCTAGATCTGCTATAATCAAGCTCCAGTAGTAAGGTCTGTTAGGGATATGCACAAAATTTTAAAGCTGCATTATGGTTCAAGTATCCTCTTGGTTAATGTCTTGGAAAACTGGATGTGATTGCAGGCCTGGGGCTTGACAGTGTTGTTGGGTTTTGATTATAGTGAAAGAAGGTTTGGCCTTCTTCCAATGTAGATGTTCATGGGCAGGAGGATAGTGGCTAACTTTAATAATACCATATACCTATCTCTCTCTCTCTCAGGTATGTCCATTTTTTCGTTAGTGACTTGTCTCCTAAGAGACAAAGTGTGATCGTATTACAAATCTGAGTATAGAAATTAAGGAATGTCTAAACCACATTGTTTTCTTCTATTTGTCCATTTATAATATTTTTGCATGTGCTTGACTAATTATGTTCATACATATCCTAGGTAACTGTAATTGATGGATGTACATAGTGCTTATATGTAGTAATCATGGCTTGGCTTGGAGCAAAATGGGTCATAGCATCAACTGAATGGATATTTAGTTTTGACATTGAGGAATCATGCAAAAATGAGTAAACAGAGCTCTATAATTGAATCACATATCTTGAATCACATAGACTTGGAGAAGGCTCAATTGGGTCTTGGGTACAGCTACAGCAGAGCCAACGTGAAATTCAATGTCAATAGAGTGGATAACATGGTTATACAAGCTATTAGTCTTCTCAAAACCTTGGACAAGGACATCATGAACACCTTCTGCATGAGAGTAAGGTATTGCAAGTTTAAACTTAGTATTGTTTTTACTTTTTTTTGGGTTTTATATGAAACAACATTTAAGATAGTTCAGTCATGTTGAATTCTAACAGCTGTCAAGTTGAGGTCAATTTCCCATAAGTGTCTTTTAATTCTTTAGTTAGGAATCATGAATCATATTTATACTGAAAGGTAAAAAGATTTGTTTATTAACTTAGATTTATATCAGATCCATGATTTCTTTGTTCTCTGAGATGTGTTTTAAAATCACTATATTTGATATTCCCAAGGAATAAATAAAAATATACATTTGACTAGTCCTGCGAGGACTCAAGAGTGCTGGATATTGTTTTGTTGTCCATCATTCAAAAACAAAGAAATTTAAGAAAACTATTAAAAGTCTTCCTTACGTATTCTCTAGGATACTCACTTTGTCATCAATACAAAATCATCAAAAGAGTCCTAATATCTAAACCAGCAATACAACAAGATGAGCATAACCAGTGTCTACATCCCTCAGCTATGACTCCAAGCTAATTTGCCATTAAGTGGTTGTTAGTACAAGTCTTTTCTGAATTAGATACAAAGTGACTTTTCTAAATTCTTGTTTGGTTTAGATACCCTTCTGTAACAACAAAGTATATTTAGAAAGCGTGTCTGCCATTGAGTTGAAATCACATATCTTGAATCACATAGACTTGGAGAAGGCTCAATTGGGTCTTGGGCACAGCTACAACAGAGCCAATGTGAAATTCAATGTCAATAGAGTGGATAACATGGTTATACAGGCTATTAGTCTTCTCGATACCTTGGAAAAGGACATCAACACCTTCTGCAAGAGAGTAAGGTATTGCAAGTTTAAACTTAGTTTTGTTTTTACTTTTTTTTGGGTTTTATATGAAACAACATTTAAGATAGTTCAGTTAGGGTCAATTCTAACAATTGTCTTTTATACAGGGAAAAATCTCAGAATAATGGTGAGGTACCATTACTGGAACAGGCCCTAATCATGGGAACATACTCAACATACTTGTTTTCTGCAGGCCTGCAATCCATGACTGAGGAATTGACCGCAAACAATGAACCATGTTGCTCAGAGAAATTTGACAAAATTGGCAGCTCTTTAGTGTTTTCTCTCAAATCCATCACTGACTGTTCAGAAACTTGCTGATTCTTCTTGCATGTAATCTCAAACTCAGGTTTGTTCTCACTTGTATTCTCAAACTCAGCTCCCAAAATGTCTGACAATTTTGAATGTAAAGACTCTCTCTTTGAGCCCTTTGACACACTCCACATATTAACCTCTACTCGATCTGAGTTGCTTGTCAACTCAGCAATGTCTGGTCCAAACAAGTTTCCTTCAGTGATCAAATTCTAGGCTGAAACCAATGTCTATTAATTAAAATTGTCATGGATAATGTTTGAATATGAATGGTAGGAAGCCATTGAGCAATCCATGACTATGGAATTATAAGCTAGGATAAAGGATCAATATGGACGATAATTCCATACCCTTGTTACTCTTGTTATTTTTCTTGCATTTCCCTAGTAAGAGGAAACTACTTGCATGAATGATAAGCATGTGATTGATGTTGTTTTCTTTGCATAAGTGATTAGAACATGAAAATGACATTGTACATGTAAGTGAATGAATTAATGGAGATTTCATGAATTAGTGATCATATTGAGACATATTATTCATGATAATATGTTAGGTATTGAGCGATGATAGTGCCACATAAGGGATATGAATAGCTTATTTCCTATACTCAATGATTATTACCTGATAATATAATCTAGTTGTTGATGTACTTATGAAACCAAGACTGATGATGTTGATGATATTGTTGCTATAATTATCTACCCATGAACAAGGATTTTGGGTTGAAATTTTGTTGTGTCAACAAAGATTTGGCTTTTAGGGTTTAGGGTAAGTGAAATCTAGGCTGAAACCATGTGGGGGTAAGTGAAATCTTTGGATTTTTTTTTTAAATCCATCAATAGGCGTCGCTTTTTCGATGTTCTTCCGACACTCCGGTAAACACATCCGACTGTCGTGTCATGACTCCGACGCTTCCACCCGTCGAACGACCGACGGTTAAAGTGTCAAACCGTGTCAGAAGGCCGACTCTTCCAGTGTCGGATAGCGTCGGATTTCTGACACTTCCTGGTTAAAAATACCGACGACTACTCCATTGCTTCGACACTTTAGTCTGTTGGAAGGCCGACGCTTCAACGGTTAGAGGACATTGAATTTCTGACACTTTCAAGATAAAAAACCAACGACGTCGCCATTCCTTTGACACTTCTGTCCATTGCACGGCCGACGCTTCAAGGGTCGGAGGACATCAGATTTCCGACGGTTTATGCAATTTTGATTGGCACTTTGGAAGGAAAAACGGTTGAATATGCGACACAATGGTCTGTCAAATCTTTGACCCACATTAGCAGAATGTCGAAGATCCAACGTTATGCCATCGACGGTAAAAAAAAGTGTATGTGTCGAAAGTGCGACAGATAAGTGTCGAATTTCAGACATGCAAGGTGTCGTATTTTGGGTTGAAATTTTGTTGTGTATTCCGGACAGTGATCTTGTTCAGCACCTAATAGTCAAATACAGAGTCTCCAATTCCCATCCTTCTTCTGTACCAACACGATCAAGATCCCACAAGGCGATGAACTTGGCCAGATGTGACCCTTCTGCAGTAACTCCTGAATTTGCCTCTTGATTTCATCATTCTCCAGAACAGAGCGTCGATAGATCGATCCATTGGGAAGCGGCGCACCTAGCGTCAAATCGATGGGGTGCTTGACCTGACAGTGGAGAGGCACCCCAGTGGGTGAGGTGAATATGTCTCGGTACTCCTCCACAACCTTGTCCGTTTGTTGTTGTTGAGCAGAGGGGCCCTGTCTGGAGGTCGTGGCCATGATCTTCTTCTTGCCCTGAGGGTGGATCATCAAGAAAACAAACTTCTCGGTTTTGGAAATGAGCTTACTGCATTGTTTTATAGTAACCAAAGAGATAGCGACAGGAGGTGGTACCTCTGGTATCCTGTATAAGTTATTTCCCAACATAATAATAACAGCGTGAGGCCGGGACTCATACACAGCATGTCACTTCCAAAAGTATGGTTGACCTAATAATACATCATAAACATCAAGAGGAGCAATATCACATAATACCTCATCGATGAAGGGCTTGATGTTGTAGGGAAGGCGGCACTGCTGGCTGACACGGAGATCCCGTCCTTGGTTTAGCCACCTGATGGTGTACGGCTGTGGGTGTGCTATGGTCGACAAACCTAACTGCTTCACGACCTCTACTGAAATCAGGTTCTTTTGGCTTCCACTATCAACAATGAACTGTAGCAGGGAACCCTTTACCCACATCTAGGAGTGGAAAAGACGCTCTTCCTCCTCTGAATCCTTTGGTTCTTCCTTTTCGATCTTCATGGTAGCAACGGTGGCGTTGGGCTTTGCATCAATAATCTTCTTCCCTCGGTCATTCCCTTTCTCGGGTTTTGATTCAGTATCAGAGTATGCATCTGATTCAGAAATCTTGGCCACCAGTGGCTGCTTGGCCTAACACTCACTTGTGTTGTGAGTGGGGCTCTTATGGAACTTGCACCACTTTCCCACTTCCTTCTTCGGCTTTATAGTGTTGCTCTTTTCTTGAGGCTTTGGCAAGTTTACTTGAGTCGCCATGCCTTGGATGTGTCCTTGTTTCTATGGTTTGGGGGCACCTTTCGCTTGCTTCTAATTCGTAAATCCAAAGTCTCGATTTTTCTGTTTGAATTTTTGCTCAATTTTGGCAGCATACCGATATGCCGTACCAAGTGAGGAGATTTCGAGGAACTCCATTTCGTCCTGAAAGTATCTGTGTAGACAAGTGCGGTACTTTAGCACCAAATGTTTCTCTAAATCTTTTTTACCCAACTTGGTGCGCAGGGTATGGAACAGATTCGTCAGCTCATGCACATCTTGATCTCTTTGATGTCGCAGCGTGGTCCATTGTATGTAATTGTTCTCATAGCTACCCACCGAATAATATTGTCCCTTTATGGAATCCCGAAAAGAATTCCAAGTGGGTACAGTCGAGAATGGAGAGGTTTCATCCTCGTCCTTTCTCTCATAGTAGGTTTCCCACCAGTCCTTGACATGGTCAGCGGCTTTGAGTAGAGAAAAAGTAATATTTTCTCTGTCAGAAAAGTCATGAATCGAGAAACATCCTTCTAATAGATTCAACCACCTATCTACAGTGTCTGCATTTATTCAGCCATCAAATATGGGAATGTCAAAGTTTGCTTGTACCTTAAAAGGGGTTGCGCCTCCAGAGTGGGTGCTAGATGCAGATGCGCTGCCAGTGGGAAGTCGTTGAAGGATCTGGGTGAAGTTATCCATCATCGCATTCCTTTGTTTTTCAAGGGCCTCCTCGAGCAACATTTTCATAGGATCTTCTATGCCCTCGTCTTTCTTTTCATCCCCCATGGGTGGCCGCCAGGATTTGCGAGGCTGATCTTGCAAAGGTTCAACCAAATTGATCCCTAACTCTTTATACCCCACCCTCATTGGGACATGCAAAAAAGGATCGAGAAAGAGAAGATTGCTCTGATACCACTGATCCGTATTTATGCAAGAATGCAATAGAATACACAAATAACCATAGAAACAAATATGCAGTGGAAATAACACTTCATTTCATTCATCAATAACTGAAACTTGATTACATACACAATGGAAATAAACTAGCTAGAGTGTTGGAAGCTTATCTCTAAGAATAGATGTGGCGGCTACATCCCTCTGAACTCTGTGTTATGATGAGGCTCGAAGGCCTATATATTATTGAGAAACAATGGAAACCCTACACATCCAAAAACCTAACACTAGGAGGTGAAATGCCAAAATGTGGGCCCCATTGGGTAACTTGGTACATCAATTTCCCGGGGTCGTAACTTTAGCATGCTATCTCCGTTTGACGCGCATGATACATCGTTAGAAAGATATGTTTAAGGACTACATCTATAAACAGCGAATATCGAGTCCGGAATGGACTCATATTTTCCCTACCATTCGATGCTGAAGGATATTGGTGGCCACCCACCTATTCCACTTGGATCATGACTATTAATATAATTAACACGCCTAGAATTTACTCTTTGAATAGCTATGTGTATGGTTAATGTATTACCTTCACTCTTTGTTGTTCAAATTTTGATCCTATAATTTCAAAGAGGAATCATGGCCCAAATCCTTTTGATGATTTATTGAATAGTGAACATGTACCTCATACTTGTAATCACTTACACTTCATAAAATATGAAACATACTTAAAAAACATATATTTCAAGTGTGGATGATATCGAAGCTCACGATAATGAGATTTTGTCCATGGATGAGGATACATCTTCATCATCTTCTCTAAATTACAATGAACAAGATTCATTTTATGCCTTTAATGTTTTATCTTTTGCAGAACCTCGGGTATGCATGGATTTGAATACCCCAATCTTGAATGATAATGTATTTGAAACTAAAGAGTTTAGTTTAACCCACTATCACCTAAGTTAAAAGAAAAATAGATTTCTAAGAGATTCTATAGAAATTCTCACATCATATACCAATTTTCCATTATATCTTCAAGATGATAATGCTTTCTCAAAATTTCACATAAGGGAATTTCTATGTGAATATACTTCATTCTTTCCCCATTGCCTTGATTTCAAGAACAAAATAGATAACAAATGTAAGTATTTTGAATCAAAATTAGTACAAAATAGAAGAACATGTACACAATTTTTAGGATAGATACATACTTTTACAAAATGGCATCCATCAAGAAAAAAACATGCATATGAAACTGTTAAAAGGGTGACATTTATAAGAGTGTCTCATGATCGAATAGGAAGTAGTCAAAGATTTAAAATTCAAGAGAACATACCTAGACTCAATGTTAACAGAGGTTAGAAATTAGTTTCATCCCAATCTGACCAATGAATATTTCCATTACATGCATTTTTTTGATACACTCACGTATAATGAACAAGTAGGTCGCTCTTTGATGACAAATTTTTGGGATGCACTATTCACACATCAACTAGGTTGTCATGTCCAAAAGATACTTTAGAACTATATGGAAATGGGAGAGCCACATCATGGTTCATTCCAAAATGCTATGTTGGTAGGAGGTGAGCGAGAAAAATCTACCATGTATATCTTTGAACAATCTTCCACTAGTGGTAGAATTAAATAGGACTATAGTTACCACGCATAAAATTTGGATTTTTATAATGAATTGTTTGATATAATGGAATTATGGATGTAATTTTATTTCAATAAAATTTACAAGTCTTGGACCAAAATGTCAGTGTTTGAATTTTTTTCCACAAAGGAGCTATTTATGGTTTTTACCCTATTTCATACCAATTTCAAAAGTACTTATTTACCTACTTGACATCAAAATTATACTTAGGGCATGAACCATCTACATGGGTGGTTACAGTGGCACTATGAATTCACAATCCATATGTTTTTGGTGGATAGCATAGGACATATAAGTAGATTTTGTTTCTTGTTTATTGCATAGGTTTACTTTCAATTCACTTACTTTGTATAAGATGCTTTCTTTCATAATTGTTTTTTCTTTCAAGAATAAATTCCTTTAATTTTGGTGTCATGTTTGTCACTTAATTTTTTTTTTCATTTTAGCACATCCTTGCTGGTTTGTTAATATTTTAATTTCAAAGCACATTCTATAGGATTTGTTAAAGAAAGAAATCCTAACCACCAAGTCAATTTTCTCTCTTCCCATAACCAAAATTGCCAAGTCAAAAGTTAGGCTAAGAACCTTCACAACAACTACGTGCTTTCAATTAATTGAGTCAATTGGATGTGAAAATATATATAATGTTGTACTAAAAAGGTAGGCCACTTACCTATTTGTAGGAAAGCCAAGATCTTGAAAAAAGTATGACTAAGGAATCCTATATATATACCCTTTGACCTATCATGACAGTGTATGTTGAGTATTTCACATTGAGCATTTGTTTCTCTATTGAAATGATATTATGCCTAATATTTTTGGTGCACTTATTATTTTATCAACAATTGAATCAACCTTTGTTGGTGTCAAAAAGAAAAAAATGTTATTCATGTTTTGTGTGATCTCCAATAACACAACAACAAATTTTAATTGCATGGCCCTATTTTGAATTACCTTTTGGGAAGCTTGTTGGTTTAAGAGGTTACACATATATAAACACTATGCTTTTAACAATGAATCATCACATCAAAGCTGGTATATTGATAATTGGAAGTCAAACTATCATTAAGTAATCTAGGATATTCAATTGCATTTCTTGTCATTTATGATAGTTGTGCTCACCTAGATTAAGATCATTTATTCTTTTTTAGTTATTACTCTTGTTAAGATAAGTGATTGATGGAAGCACTACTTTTACATAATATTATTTTTTGGTGTCAAAGTTATAAAAACCATAATAAATCAAAGATAAAGTGCCTCTTTTACCAACTTGACTATGTACTTACACATTCAATAAGTGGGTGGAAAGAAACTTAGCCATGAATCAAGGTTGAACTATAATATTGGCATTGAATTAACAATAATTGCAATGAATTCACACAAGAACTCATTCTCATTACCATCCATGTTAGAGTGTTGATTGAAAGTAGGATGTTCCAAAGTAGTCTCAATGATGGTGGAATATTTAAAAGCAACATGTTGTTGAACTATAGAAATGAATCAAAATTTGTGAATTCTTGTGATTTCGTGTATACCTAAGCCGAAGGGAAATTCAAAAAATAAAGATCCATTGAAAACATACCTTGTGAAATGCACATTCAATTCGAGGCTTTGTGCAAACAGGATAAGGTTCTTTTTGTAGCCATTTAATCCCTCTTATTCAAAAAACTTCTTCTTAGCCCATAGGGACCTTGCAATATGTTCGGAATGTGATTTCAATTTGAGGTCTATCATTCATGATAATTAGAGTACCTTTAAATTAAATAAGAAAGATCTTCATTTTATGCACATGAATATAAAGAACTATTAAGGTTAATCAAGAATCATGAAGTTGAGCATCAATGTGGATAAGCTTCACTCCATAACCCTCCATACCTACCTTAATTTCATTTATAATAATGGTTTTTTTTTGTTGGATTACTTTAAGTCAACCCAGGTTTAGAGACCTTTGTTCATCAACAAGACCCAAGATATCGACCTGATAGAGGAGAAATCTGTCAGCAACACCTGCGACACAGATGAGGTCTCACTCGAGATATCTTATGGGGGCTGCAAGAACTAGGTTTTTGCAGTTATGTCAGGGATTTCACTCTTATAATACTATCAGAGTGTTAGAATTTATAATCCTCTCTTGTCCAAACTGGTCTATTAGATTATATTTTCCTAACAAAAGAGTCATTTAGTTATTATTGGGTCCACTATTACCACTGGATCCACTTGACCTAATGGGGCCACATGTACTAGTCAGTAGAGTGTGGGGAACATTGATTGAAGCTAACTGCAACTAATTACACATTTATGCATCAGTTTATGCACCTCCTAGACCAATCCCTACAATTTAGGAGCCATTGGGAGTGTCGGCACCAACCTCCTTCAGTTGTTGGCAGTTGGTGACTAGTCAAGCTTAGTTATGCTTCAGTTACATTCAGTTAGATGTCCTCTAGTTTAGTTAGTGCCAGTATTTCATGGTTGCATGTGGATAAGCTCCTATTCTCACCTACTTCTCACCTACCACCTCAGTTAGACTAGTTTAACTGATTATAACCAATTGAGAGACTGGATTAGAAAACTGGAGCTTAGCTAGTTAGCTCCAATAGTGATTTAGAAACTTCTAGTTAGCCATGCAGTCAGATTGAGTTGGTGGATTCGAATCCTATCCACATGATTCAAATTCCATTATTTGTAACACTGTTTTATACTAATGGGATTAATGAATTTTATACTATAATTATATTGAGAAACACTTTTCTGTTTCCTGTGAGATTTGTTTTGTTCAGTGTGTATTATTCATTCCTTTACGGTGCATAATAATTCAATCTAATTGCAATCATTTCCTAAAGATCTAATGGAACAATAAATCTAATATTGTATCAAAGCCTCCTCAGGAAACCTTCAAGTATGTCTACTCTCCATTGTACACCAAAAATAGTTAGGTTTCGATAGAAGTCCCGCAAAGAGTGCCTTGCTTCCTCTGAATTCATTTAGAGTGGCGGTGCAGGCATGATGGACCCTAAAAAAGTGTACATGTTGAGGGGGGAGGCTTGATTATGACATAATGTGAATTAGTTTTGTTTTTGTAGTGAATTCTTACAGGTGCTACATAGCTTGATTGAAGATATTTTCTGATTAGAAGGAGAATTGATGGATTCTCAATCTCTCTCACCCCTAATCCTAACACCCTTCAACTATGTTTATTGGAGGGTAGATATGTAGGTTTATTTGCGCAACAAGGTCCTATTTAGGATGAGAAAAACAAGTTTATGAACCGCTTAGATGAATCTTTTGGATTTATGTACTCAAATATCCATAGATATCCTCTTCCACCTTGAAGATTTGAGGACTCCCAAAGAAGCTTGGGAGAAGCTTGAAGTCTTGTTTGGAAAGAAATATGAGCTTTGGGGACAAATCTTGGAGAACAAGCTAATAGCCTTACAGCCCAGCATTTTCGAGACAATACCACAATTCTTTACAAAGTTCAAGTCTCTTGCACTTCAACATAAGCAGTGTGGAATAGACAGAAAGGATGAGCAACTTGTGCTCTCTGTACTCAACAAAATTGGTTCTGAGTATTCTATATTTGTCTCTACCTTCCATTTCAGAAGGGATTCCATTCCCAATTGGAAGATACCTACACTTGATGGCTTTGTCGAGTCCTTAATATAAGAGCAAGAAAAGTTGGTTTGATGGGAGTCTTCCAAACTTCCAAAAAACAAGCTCTTTGGTGTCAGACTCTATCAATGCACAAGCTAAAGGGAGGCATAAGGGGAAGGAGCCTAAATCATCTGATTCGAAACATAAAGAGAGTCAGAAGCCTTTCAAAGGAGCTTTGGGCTCCAAGAAGAAGAAAAAGTTTGAAAAGACAAAGTGTTCTTATTGTATGAGGGGTTTTCATCCCGAGAACCATTGTATGAAGAAGCAGATCGACCAATTGTCTGCTCTCCTTGAAGAGAACAATATTTCTCTTCCACATGGACCAAAGAAGTATGATGCTATACCATAGACAGATGATCATGAGAGGTGTCATGCCTTGAAGGCTGCCCTTACTCAATAAACATCCTACTTGATTGATTCTGGAGCATCCAACCACACGGTTTCCTCCAGGGAATCTTTCTCTTCCCTCACACTATCAAAAGGACCTAACATTCAAATGGGAGATGATTCCCAAATTCCAGCAACCAGAATAGGTTCAATTAAAATCCATCATGGTGAGTTCAAAAATGTTCTCTATGTGCCCTCTATTGCAGCTAATATGTTGTTTATTTATCAAATGACCCATACAGGCTCTCCCAAGAGAGTTACATTTGACTCAGACTCAGTTGAGATCACAAAAAACGAAACTAGAAGGCTCATAGCCAAAGGTATTGTTAATCATGCCACTAAGGATTATGAGTTCTCAAATTTTTTACCTGTCTCGCCTCCTACATATTTATTGACTCATGTTAACAACACTAGTAAGATTTGGCATTAGAGATTTGGGAATCTCAATTTCAAATATCTCTAGCAACTCCACAATGATAAAATAGTTGAATGTTTTCCTCGTATCCAAACTTCTGATGGAGTATGTTCTATTTGCTTGGTAGGTAAGCATCTAGAGAAGAGGTATGAAGTTGGGAAGGCACATAGAGCTTCCTCTATACTTGATTTTATACATAGTGATGTGGCATTACCAATTCCCATAACATCCATTAATGGTTGTAGGTATTTCCTCACTTTTATTAATGATTGTTCTAGGTTCTGTTGGATCTACTTTATGAAACAAAAATCAGAATTTTTTGATATTTTTAATTTTTTTTAAGTTGTGGTTGAGAATAGTTTCAGAAAAATATCAAGTCCATAAGATCTGATAAAGGAGGAGAGTACATTAAAAGGGATTTCCATCATTATTATGAATCAGAGGGGATTCAAATGGAACACTCAGCTCCATACACACCACAACAGAATGGTGTGGCTGAGAGGAAGAACAGATCACTAAAGGAGATGTCAACATGTCTTCTCCATGCCAATAATTTCCCTCCTTCTCTTTGGGCAGAATATGTAAAATATGCTTCATATTTGCAGAATAGAGTGCCTCATAAATCAGTGGTTGGGGCCACTCCATTTGAATCATTGCATGGGCATAAGCACAATGTCTCTCATTTGAGATTTTTTGGTTCCAATAATTGGGACAGAATACCCATTAACAAGAGGAAGGCCTTCCAAGCCCAAAGCAGTGAATGATGCAGAAGATGCAAAAGCATACAAGTTCATGGATGTTGCAACTAGGAAATGCTTCATTGAGCGGAGTGTTCAGCTTGAAGAAGATCAATTGTGTGATGCACCATCATCCAAAGAAAAAGAAGGTATAACCACTCTTACACTACCTTTTGATGATGATTATTTGTTACATGTTTCAAATACAAATGAAGAGGATCAAGATCAGCATGATCTTGGTATTGAGACTGAATCTCATGAGATTCTAGATCCAGATCTAGCAACCATTCCAAACCAAAGGCTTAAGCCTAGATGGGCTCAAAATCTCATTGTTGCAGTTGGGGAATGGTGCTAGAAATCCAGAAGACAGAAGGAGAACTAGGTCCCAATATCAGAATTAGCATGTTTCTCTTTCTCTCATAGATTCGCTCCCTACATAGTGGTGCAACAAAGTTCCACGAAATTTCTACATGATGATAGCAAATGATCAACCACTTGGACCTTAGAAGAAGATAGTTGATCATTCTCTACCTCTTCCATACATAAGAAACACACTGATTCATCAGTTCAGAAGGACATTGAGAGGTTCACATGCATAGCTTCGGGATGTTGCTGCACACAAGAACCATACTGCTGCAAATTGCAGCAGAGTTTTGACAAGTTATTTTTCTAAGGAGGAAGCTTATTTTTTTCTAAAGATAACTTGTATATGGGTGACTTTTTTTAAGCAACATTTTTTTTAATTCTTTTAGATTTGTATACCGGTGACTTTTGGCCTTATTGCCAGGGCCCTTGGTTGTCCAAGTTAGGATTATGGGGGGGTGTTAGGATTTATAATCCTCCCTTGTCCAAACTGGTATATTAGATTATATTTGAGTAACTTAGGATTCATTTAGTTATTATTGGGTCCACTGGTACCGTTGGGTCCACTTGGCCTATTGGGGCCACATGTACCAATCACTAGAGTGTGGGGAACACAGATTGAGGCTAACTGCAACTGATTGCATATTCATGCATCATTTTATGCGCATCCTAGCCCAATCCCTACAATTTAGGAGCCATTGGGAGTGTCAGCACCAACCTCCTTCAATTGTTGGCAGTTAGTGACTAGTCAAGATTAGTTATGCATCAGTTACATTCAGTCACAAATGTCCTCCATTTCAGTTAGCACCAGTATTGCATGGCTACATGTGGATAGGTTCCTATTCTCACCTACTTCTCACCTACCACCTCAGTTAGACTAGTTTAACTAATTATAACTGATTGAGAGACCGGATTAGACAACTGGAGCATAGATACTTAGCTTTGATAGTGATTTAGACACTTCTAGTTAGCCATGCAGTCATATCGAGTTGGTGGATTTGAATCCTATCCACATGATTCGAATTCCATTATTTGTAACACTGTTATATACTGTTGGAATTAATGAAGTTTATACTGTAATTATACTAAGCACTACTTGTTTGTTTCCCGTGAGATTTGTTTTGTTCAGTGTGTATTATTCATTCATTTACGTTGCATAATAATTCAATCTAATTGCACTTATTTCCTGAAGATCTAATGGCACAATAATTCTAATACAAAGAACTCGATCTAAACCGAGATTTGTAATTATTCTTCTATTAATTAATTCAAGATAGCCTTATATTGATTCGTTGACATATATAACATAAAATATTAACACATGTTTAACTTATTCTATGTGTCACACATATATAAGCTCATTCACCATAAATTTAGTGTAACACATTCATATAGGTTCATGTACATCAAATATCCATTCGACACAAACATAAACATCAAAGACACACAGAGACAAGATATAACGTGGAAACTCATCTAGGAAAAACCACAAAGGTGCTCTTCATCTGGAATGAGAATTGGTTTGGAACCTTTGGTTTGCGCACTCAGCTTGCAGAGTCTTCTTCAAATATTTTTTACAATTCATACAAACTTCTCATATCCTCTCATGCTCTATGGTTTTGGTATCTTTCTCTCTTTCTTTGAATGATCGATTTACGCACAACCTGGATCACTTCTATTACTACCTTCTTATGTCTTAGACTGATCAACCTACACATATTATCTGAACAAGTAACTCTCTCTATGATTGATCAACCCTTGCACAACTTGGGTTTCCTCTTTTATAATATTTTCTACTTTTATAATTCTTGATTCAACTGTCGACTGAATCTCAATTTCCAGTCGACATGATGTCTTTCTTTTTAATACATTCAGTTACATCTAAAAATAGGAATTGTCGGCCCAAAATACAATCATTCTTTAATAATAAAATCAATATTTTAGCCTAACTAACTCTTTTCCAAAAATAATTCAAACTTTGACTTCCAACTTGATCTATTTCGCTTATGTTGTGGATCCTTCTGTCGTGACTTTTCCTCGTCCTGCGACCGAAATATTCATATTTCTGATCATTATTTTGGTTGTCTTTTCCTAGGGCCAACAGGAACCCAACACTCACATGTGGCTCGTCCCAAGCCACATCAGTCTGAGATCTCCATTAATGTGACCTTGCTTTGAAAATCTTGGAAGATTTTCACTACTTGTTCAGTTTCTTGTCGCACTTTTGCTTCTATCGTCTTCAAGTTTTCCACAAGTTTGGAACTGATGTGTCGTGAAGTTTTTAGTTTTGTTGACCCTAAGGATTTTCGTGTATTTTTATGTATAGGTTGAATGATACCTGTAATTTTATCTGCCTCTACTTGAAGTTCTGTGACCCAGACGGTTCTTTTTTGCTTATGGGTTCTTAATCTTGCTACCTATTGCTCTAATTTCTTCAGTTCAATAGCCTTTCTCATATTTTCAGTTGTTGGAAGCTTATTTAGATCTGTCTTTATTTTATCAAAGTCTAACTCACCATATGCATCTACTCCATTACTTGTTCCAATTATTCATCGTCGATCAAAGATTCCCATCACTAAGAAACTTACTCAGCCGCTTTAGCACACAATGCCTTTGCCTCTTCACTCTTTGTCTCATCCTTAGTTGTTGATTTTCTTTGTTCTGTCAGTACCTCTAGAGGTGTACATGGATTTACTTTTGATTCTATCTTCACAACCCTCTTACGGAGGTTCTCAGCTAGTTCATCAAGTCAAAATACTTTGGATTATGAAAACATTTCTTATGTAATGCCTTCATCTACAAAACTGCTACTTGCTAGTGTGACAAATGCATCTAGTCAATATATGTCCTCCTACAGTGTTTTTTCTTGATGTTCTATGTTCTAAAATGTATTCTTCAGTTTCTTGACAGTTTTGTACGATGATGATTTTACCTGATTAACCAACGCATGCTCTCTAGTCTTCATTTTTGCTACTGCAACATTCTGAATAGCATGCACTTCATACATCAGTAGTGCAGAGGTATTAATATCTGGTGTGTCATGGGTGTGCCTAAGTCAATTTCTTGACCTGATACTTGAATCCTTATTGGTAGAGTTGGCATTGACGATGCCTCGAAAGTCGCTCTTCATATGGTCCAGTGACACAGTTGAGTACGACGTTTGGTTGACCGCTGCTCTAACTTATTTGAATGCAGTAAGTTGGTTATGCTACTTGCCAATTGTGTTTGTCGCTCATCCATTTTTCGGTAGCTTTGCTTGGCGACTTCTTCCATTGTTTTTGTCAAAATGGAATAATCATCATTAGTAAGGCTAACGACTCCAGATGATCAGTCAGCTCTACTTTCGGCTCTTCTATGAATTCTCTAAGTGATTTATCTTATACCCTAACTATGGATCTGTTGGGTTTGTGTTGGATTCATCTTGACCGTTAGGGGGAGAGATTCTTAAGGTCATTGTATTTTACTGGTGGATCTTCCCCTTGATATCCATTCTTTTTTGTTTATGGGTTGTCTTATCTTTTTAACTATCAGCAACAAGGAAGGTCTTTCTGCATGCATGTGTTCTTGCATGCAGAAGACTTAAATTAGGAAACTAGTTGTATTTAATTTATTTTTCCTAAGTTTACTTTGGAAAATAAATTAAAGTGATCTAAATTAACTTTAGTGAAACACTAGTTAAAGTGAAAGTGAAATTAGGGATTTCTCTTTACCTAAATTTATAACAGAAAGATCAATTGGTAGAGAGGACACACGCTTGCATTCTAATAGAGAAAGGATACATACAAGGAGAGAAAGTTAGACAGAGGATTTAGTTGGGAAGATAGAAGAGCAAGCAGCAGGATCATCGAGATTCATACAGTTGGGTCATACACTCACGTAGGAGGGTGTTGAGGTTTAGCTGGGGTTTTTCCCAGTGATTTTTTCGTGTAACTTCATTCGGCAGGTTTGGGTGAAGTTTTAGTATTGTAAATGCTCCATATTTTCTCATAAAAATCTATATTTGACTACCGCGCCGGTTTTCCCATCTTGGGTTTTTCCAGGGTTTCCATTACCCAAAATAATAGTGTCAATATTGTGATGTGATGTTGTGATTTATTTCTTGGTTATATATTTCACTGCATACAGTAAAAGATATGCATGTGTGGTTATCAATAGATATGTTAATGCACTATTTGTAAAGGAAAATTTACATGGTATCAGAGCTCTAGTGAGCTAAAGCTAAGAGATTTGCAGCAGCAGTGATAGATTAGGGGCATATCTTTTGAAGACACAAACTTAGATTGGATATATAGGGTTTGATAGGTAACACTTCACTATTTCCATGCAGTTGAGAGTTTAGGATAGACTCCAAGGTGCTCAAAACTTTCCTACATGGAAAGAGAGGATCACAAGGATCTTGGACGTCAGTGATGTTGAGGAGCACATTGACTCCACAAAAGTTACACCCACGGATTCGGCAAATATGATAGCTTGGAAGAGTATTGATTCCATAGCCACACTGATTATCATGGATGGAGTGAAGGACCATATAGTCCCTCACCTTTCTGGTAAGAAGATCGCATTAGAAATGTGGAAGGATTTGGAGAGTCTACACCAAAGAAAGAACGAGAACCGAAGGATGGTGTTGCAAGAGAGGATGTGCAACACCAAGATGACCAAGGGAGAAGGAGTGGTGCCTTATCTCATGAGGCTCACATAGATCAAGGGTGAGATTGGAGTTGTCGACTCTAAGAATGAGGAGGAGGAGCTATTTCGGATAGCCCTCAATGGCTTCTCTAAGCCATGGGACACCTTTGTCAAAGGTGTTGTGGCTAGGGAGAAGCTCCTTGATTGGAAAAGACTATGGGATGACTTTGTATAGGAGGAGACCCGCATGGGTCAAGCTGGATCAGGCTCCTCCAACAATTCCCCATAGATTATGGATGAGGAGGCTCTAGCCCTTACAGGTAAGAGAAAGGGTAAGGCAAAGAGGAATAAGGATGCTAAGAAGAACCTTGACGTGTAAAAGCTTAAGTGTTTTATCTGCCACAAGTAGGGACACTTTTCCTCCCAGTGTCTAGACAGGAAGAAGAAGAGTAACACTTAGATGGTCAGATCTACAGAGGTGGATGAGTTCAGCGGGAACTTCGATGAGGAGTTTTGCTTAATAGCTTGCATGGAAAGCACCATAGGGAACAGCATATGGTACATCAACAGTGAAACATCTAGTCACATGAATGGATAGAAGAGATTCTTTAGAGACTTGTAGGAGGGTGGAACAGGGATCCATGTTGAGATGGGTGATGATGCTTGGTATCAAGTGCAAGGAGTTGGCATTGTTTCATTTGAGAGGGAGTCTGGCAAACCCCTTAGTTTTGCTAATGTGTTATGTGTTCCAAAACTGACCAAGAACCTTATATCAGTATCCACTCTGGAAGACAAGGGATATTAGGTGAAGTTCCATTACCATAGAGTATATACCAGGACCAAGGGGTCAGATAGGAGCTTGGATCAGATGATTTGTAGGAGGAGCAGGAAAGTGTACAAAGTACACTTTGAGCCTGCAAAGGATCTAGTCAGTGGCAGCAACAGCAGTTAGGATGAGTTGTGGCATAGGAGGATGGCACACTTACACCATGGAGCACTAAATATTTTGAGAGAGGTAGTCATTGGAGTTACCTAGGTATAGGAGGAAAAGAGTAACCACTACAAGGGTTGTGCTTTGGGGAAGAACATCGGGAATCCTTTCCCACAGAGTGAGCACAAGTCTAAGGAGCCCTTGGACTTGGTTCATTCTGATGTATGTGGACCTATGAGTGTCCATTCATTTAGTAGTTAGAGTTATTGGGTAACCTTCATTGATTACTATTCCAGGAAAACCTGGATCTATTTCCTGAAGGCCAAGTTAGAGGTCTTTGAGAGGTTCCGAGAGTTCAAAACTCTTGTGGAGAACCAAACAGGAAAGAAGATTCGGGTGTTGAGGACATACAACGCGGGTGAGTACATTTCCACTGAGTTCATCTAGTATTGTTCGGCCGAGGGGATCAAGAAGGAGCACAATGTGTCCCATACCCCACAGCAGAATGGAGGTGTAGAGCGCAAGAACAAGACTATGGTTGGAGCAGCCAAGGCCATGATATTCGATCAGGGATTACCACTATTACTTCGGGTCAAGGCATACAGGAATGCAGTATACATTCAGAACAGGTTTCCCCACACAAATTTGGGGAGGAAGACACCAGAGTAATTATTCATAGGCACTCATCCAAATGTGAGTCATATTCACATATTTAGCAGTTCCTTCTATTGTCATGTTCATGCTGACACTAGGAAGAAGCTGGACCCTTCTGGATATAAGGGGTTACTTGTTGGATACAACGAGACTTTGAAGGCATATAGAGTTTACATTAACACTCGCAAGAGGATCATTGTGAGCAGGGATGTCCAGTTCTATGAGCACGGGACCTTGTGGAGATCTCTAGACTTACCAGCAGAGCAGTAGCCAACACAAAAGTCGGGTATCAAGTTGGAGGAGCCATATGTACAGGTACAGACACAAGGAACGTGCTCTGGAAGTCAAAGGGAGTCAAGTGGATAGGATCATCTTATCCTTGATGGGGAGGATGAGTTGCAGCAAGAGACAGACATCCAGCAGCCGCAACATGTAGACACTAAGCCAAGGCCTAAGTGGTTCAGGTCCACAATATAGGATTCCAGGCAGGTTGATCCTCCACAGAGATCTTTCAAACGAAGTGTACCACCAGAGAGGCTTAGTTATATGGCATTGATAACAGAGTTGATTAAATTTGAACCTTCCAGCTTCAGGGAGGATGCACAACATGATGTGTGGCAAGAGGCTATCGTTGAGGAGTATGACTCCATTTTGAAAAACTAGGCATGGGAGGTTGTGCCGAGGCCAGAAGGGAAAAAGGTGGTGGGATCCAGATGGATATACAAGGTGAAGCATGTAGTAGACATAAACATGGAGAATTACAAGGCATGCTTCATGGAAAAGGGGTTTTCATAGAAGGAGGGCATTGATTATGAGGAGACCTTCGCCCCTATTTCTAGGTATTATTCCATTCGGAACATTATCTCTTTAGTAGCATGGTTGGGTTGGTGTGTCCATCAGATGAACATCAAATCTACCTTCCTCAACAGAGTGATAGAGAAGGAGGTGTATATTGAGCAGCTGGAGGGTTTTGATGTGGAGAACAGGGAGACAGATGTATGCATACTGCATCGAGCTCTTTATGGGCTCAATCAAGATCCTCGAGCATGGTACTCAAGGATTGACAACTATCTACAGGAGATGGGATTTCAACAGAGTGAGGTTGACCACAACCTATACTTATTAACAGGTGAGGTGCCTCTCATATTGGTCCTGTATGTGGATGATCTATTTTTAGCAGGAGATAAGAGGATGATTGGAGACTGCAAGTCCAACCTTGCAGTAGAGTTTGAGATGAAGGACCTTGGGCTGACGCATTACTTTCTGGGCTTGGAGGTTTGGAAGAGAGATGGATGCTTCTTCATTGGACAAGGGAAGTATGCAGTTGAGATCTTGAAGAGATTCAGAATGGAGGACTTCAAGCCTATGGCCATACCTCTAGTTTCCAACTGGAGGAAGATTGATGCATCATGATCAAACGAATTTGATCCTACCTTGTATCGTCAGCTTATTAGATCGCTTATGTATCTGGTCAACACTTGACCAGACATCATATTTGTAGTCAACTCTTTGATTCAGTTCATGGTGGACCCTTGAAGAGTGCATTGGATGGCTGCAAAGAACATACTTCACTACATCATAGGTACAATGGAGTATGGATTGGTTTATGAGTGTAGGGGGAGTGTACACTTAGCAGGTTCCACAGATGTTGACTGGGCAGGATGTGTAGAGGACTGGAAGAGTACTCCAGGTTGTTGTTTCATCATTGGATTAAGGATTGTCTCTTCATTCAGCAGGAAGCAAAATTCAGTTGCATTGAGCTCGGTAGAGGTCAAGTACATGGCAACCAGCATGGCTGCTTGTGAGGGTATGTGCCTAAGGAAGTTACTTGCATGGTTTTTTGAGTGTGAGCTAGAGGCTACAGTAGTTCACTGTGATAATCAGAGTGACACCAAGATATCTGAGAATCCAGTGTTCCATGATTGGAGGAAACACACAGATATCAGGTACCACTTATTGAGAGATTGTGTACAGATAGGAACCATTCGGTTGGAGTACATACAAACAGATGATCAAGTGGAAGACTTTTTCACCAAGGAACTTTGCAGATAGAGTTTTGTGAAGTTTAGGGATAAGTTGGGGTTGCTACCGAATCTCTTCCTCGTTGAGAGGGAGTATTAAACTATCAACAACAAGGAAGTTCTTCCTGCATACAAAAGACTTAAATTAGGAAACCGGTTGTATTTAATTTCCTTTTCCTAAGTTTACCTTAGAAAATAAATTAAAGTGATCTAAAATAACTTTACTGAAACACTAGTTAAATTGAAAGTGAAATTAGGGTTTTCGCTTTACCTAAAGTTATAAAAGAGAGACCAATTGGTGGAGAGGACATACACTTGTATTATGACAGAGACGGGATGCAAACAGGGAGAGAAATTCAGACAAAGGATTTAGCTGGGAAGATGAAAGATCAAGTAGCAGGATCACCGATATTCGTACAACTGGGTCGTACACTCACGTAGGAGGGTGTCGAGGTTTAGTTGGGGTTTTTCCCAATGATTTTTCTGTGTTACTTCATTCACCTGGTTTGGGTGAATCTTCAGTATTGTAAATGCTCCATATTTTCTCATAATAAAATCTATATCTGACTGTTGCACTGGTTTTCCCATCTTGGGTTTTTTCAGGGGTTTCCATTACCCAAAATAATAGTGTCAATATTTTGATGTGATGTTGTGATTTATTTCTCATTTATATATTTCGATGCATACTGTAAACGATATTCATGTGTGGTTATCAATAGAGATTTGCATGCACCTTTTATCCCTAGTTTGAATATTAAAGTAAAATTTACACTCGTGGTTCTTCTTCTGCAGATAGTTGATCCTCTACGACAGGTACTCTCCATTTTTTTCAGCCAATCTTGAATAATGGAGTCAATTTCAACAACTAATAGTTGAAACTACATGGCCAAACATTTCTTTTGTGGATATTTTCATGGCTCCAAAAAGATGTGATGGGCCCCAACCAAAAATATTATAACATTTCAAAACCGTTTGACGATTTACTTCATGATCATGTCTTGCTTCATAATATAATACCGAAGTGCCTCTCCTTGTAAAAAGAAATCAAAACTACTATCTCTCAGTCGTTTAGGTTTATCTTTGTCGAACCAAATATTCTGGTATCGAGCTCCTCGACATGAGACTAACACATCTACCCCTTGGTAGTTAGGAATTTCCTCCCATGCGAATAAATAAATCAAAATATATATCCACTAATAGTGAAAGGGGATAGCATTTTCCTATACTTCTTCACAAGATTCTAATAGCTTATTTAACATATAGGTTGACCAGTTGAGTTGGATAGCTGCTGCACACTTCTCTGTCGCAACAATTGTTCAGTCAATACACTGGTTCAGTCAGATTTTTCGGAGCAGCTTGTTGGATATAACCTTAGATGCGAACTGAAAAACCGTGTGATTAATGGAGGTGATTACAAAGCCTCTTTTATCCCTTGGAAACTCATACTTTTCCTTCATTCTATTTTCCAATGTTGTATCTTGGTATTTCCCTGTGAAGGATGGTGTTGGGTTGATTCCTGCAAGGGGGATCCCTATGATCGATGCTATTAAATCGACATCCACTAAAAAAATTTGGTCGAGCCATATACATCCACCATGGAAACATACGATCAATTTTTTAACATAGAAATTCACTTCTATTGTGCATCCAAAATGTGGCATGTGCATCAATGACAATATTCTAGATTTATCCTCTTACCCATTCCATTGGAACTACGTGGATGGCACCATCCTCTGTCTCTCGGATAGTAGTCATGTATTTGTCCATCTCCAGTTATGGGAACTTGTGTAGGTCATGATCGACAAAGCCCATCTTCTCCAAGTTTGGAATAATGTTTGACATTACCTGAACTCCTTTCGGTACTATTGATGTGACCAATGGATATATGGAAATTTTACCAATTCTGACCTTATGCGCATGTGTTGACCTTGACGATACATAATCTGGAAACATGGATATCGATCTTCTTACTTCATCATCTAGTGGAGGTATTGTTGAGTGCAGTTTCCAACTGGTAAAGTGTTTTTTCTTTGATATACCAGGTGGGTATGGTCGTAAAACAACTCTTGGAATCATTGGGGACTATGAAACCACTTCTGCAATGTCCTCCATAATTGGAGTAGGAAACTGAAACTTAAGAATTGATTGTTGGACAAAGCTCATACTAGAGATAGAAATGACCATACTATGTGAAAAATAACTTCATCTCTTACAGTTGCAGACAAACAATTCAGTGCAATTAGTCAAGTGTAATTAAATGACAAACTTCGGTACAAAGATGATATATGTTTACTATGTTACCAAGTTTTTCATTCGCACGATCTTGTCATAAATGGAAATGTGGTAGCAATTTTCATCACATGGAGCAATCTTTCTAACCATTATAAGGAAACCGCCAATGAAATCATAAATTCTCCTGTGAGTTCAATGGCAGTTATTGTGCATTAATGACAGAAGTGACCAAAAATAACAACACCAAAATCTCTTGCTTCCTCACATTAACTGCTAACAAATTTTCACTTGCGACAAAAATTCAGTATGCGACAGAATTATTTTCTTGCAACATGCCTGGACCTTGTGACTCAGTTCTTTCCCTCTACGATAGATAGTCAATATGTGACACTTTTCTTTTCTCGCCACAGAGGGATAGTCTGGGACCAAACCTCATAAATTTGAAACAAATCACTCATAATTTTTTCATAAATAACACTCATAAATTTGTGACTTTTTGTCTTTTTCTTTTTCTTTTGCCTTTTCTATTTTCTCTATTTTGTTAACCCTTTTTAAACTCTTAGTCAACTAATTTGTGGCTATCTTAGTAAGGATTTAGCTGACTTCTATTTGTAAGTTTTAAACCTATGCAGAGAAGCAAAGCATACAGATTCTTTTAAGCAAAATAGAGATCATAACACATCATTCACACATAAACACAGAGATTTACCCTAGAAACCCTTAACCGGGAAAACCAGAAAACCTTGGAGCCACACCTCCTATTTTCTCTTTGTTACATTATGAATCCTCACAATACAAAATATAGGTATTCAACAGCATCCAAATACCCTAATCTATTAACACGGATTAGAAAAAGACTCCAATCCCTTAACCGAGATTAAGTTACATATTTTTAGACAAATTCTAAAAATGGCCACAAACAGCTATAAATAATTGGGATCGTCGAGCTGTAGCACTGACATGCACACCTCCCCTCCATACGCACATGCAAAGGATATAACATATACCCAACATTCTCCCACTTGTTGCTTCCTTTGCATAGCAATGATTCATGTACTCATAAATTCATAGGTTCAGGGAAGCAATGCCCATTGATTCTCTACACCAAGAGAACTTCTCTGTACTAACAGACTTTGTTAATGAGTCTGCAACATTTTTCATGGTGTCAACCTTCTCCAGCAGCACCTTCTTGTCTTTAACCATATCTCTCACAAAGTGATATTTCACATCAATATGCTTTGTCTTAGCATGATAAGCAGGGTTGTTTTCCAGGAAGATTGCACTTTAGCTATCACAATCTAACCTTACACCTTTCTATACAAACCCAATCCTTGAACACAATCTTTGCAACCACACAACTTCTTTGCTTGCATGAGTGGCTTCCATGTATTCATCTTCTGTAGTTGAGAGCGAAACTACAGCTTGTCTCTTGCTCATCCAACTGATAGCTCCTCCAAATAGGTTAAACACATACCCACTTGTAGATCTTCTATGATCAAGGTCTCCAACCCAATCTGCATCAACAAATCCATGTACATTTATTACTCTGTTTGGTCTAGGCCTTCCTTGGTAGCAGATTGCATAATATGTGGTGCCACACAAATATCCGAAGACCCTCTTTACAATTGTCCAATGCTCCTTTCTTGGTTTTGACATATATCTGCTCAAAACTCCCACTGCATGAGTAATGGCTGGTCTTGTGCAAACCATTGCATACATCAAACTACCAACTGCACTGGCATATGGAACTCGTGACATGTCTTCTTCTTCTTCCTGTGTCTTGGGACACTGTTCTACAAATAACTTTACACCTACATGAATGGGAACCTTGACCAGCTTACTTTCCTGCATGTTAAATCTCTGTAGCACCATCTCAACATATTTTCTTTGATTTAAACTGATCATTTTTTTTACACGATCTCTTCTTATCTCCATTCCCAGAATGAAGTTTGCACCGAGATATTTCATATCAAACTTGGAGGACAGTTGAGACTTTACCTCCTTTATAACATCTTTGTTGTTTCCAATCAGCAACATGTCATCAACATACAGAACTATGTTAATGAAGTGATCACCAACCTGTTTGGAATATACACAGTGATCAGCTTTGCTTCTCACAAACCCCAATCCAAGTATGTATGTGTGAAAATTTTGGCACCACATCCTTGGAGGTCTATTTAGACCATAAAGGGACTTCTTTAGTTTACATACCAACTCATTCTTTCCCTTTACTATGAACCCTTCTGGTTGTTTCATGTATATTTATTCTTCCAAATCCCCATGTAAGAACGTTGTCTTCACATCCATCTGCTCTACTTCAAGATCAAAAGTGGCAGCAATAGAAAGAAGAAATCTAATAGAAGTTAATTTTGCAACTGGAGAAAATATTTCACCAAAATCAATCCCCTCTACCTAAGAATATCCCTTTGCTACCAAGCAGGATTTATACTTATCCACTTTACCTTCTACATTCAACTTTTTTTTAAATATCCATTTGCTCCCAATGGATTTTCTTCCAGCTGGTAATTGGACTAGATTCCAAGCTTCATTTTTTTCCAAGGAATCCATTTCTTCATCCATGGCCTTTTTCCAGAGATCACTATCATCTGAATCAACAACTTCCTTCACATTTCTAGGATCATCATCATCAGTGGTACATTGGTTTGGTCACATTTTTCAGAGCATCTTGTTGGATAGAACCTTAGTTATGAACCGAACGACCATGTCATTGATGGAGGCAATTGAAAAACCTCTTTTATCCATTGTCAACTCATACTTGTCTTGCACTCTATTTGTCAATGTTGTATCTTGGTATTTCCCTGTGAAGAATGGTGTTGGGTTGTCTCCCACAAGGGGGAACCCTATGATTGATGCTATTAAATTGGAATCCACTGAAATTTTGTGGTCAATCCATAAACATCCACCGTGGAAGCATACGAGCAATTGTTTGATGTAGGCATTAATTTATGTTGTGCGGCCAAAATGTGGCATGTGCATCAGCGATAATATTCTGGATTTATCAAATCATTTTTCCCATTCTATTGGAACTACATGGATAGGGCCATCCACTGTCTCCTAGACCGTAGTCATGTATATGTCCATCGCCCATTCTGGGAACTTCTGTAGGTCATGGCCAACAAAGCCCATCTTCTGCAAGTTTGGAATAATGTTTGTCGTTACCCGAACTTTCGATATTGTTAGTGTGACCAACGAATAGCTGGAATTTTTACCAATTCTAACCTTGGGTGCATTTGTTGTCCTTGATGGGACATAATCCGACAGCATGGATGTCGACCCTATTACTTCATCATCTTGTGGAGGTGTTGTTGCACATGATTTCCAACTGGTAGATCGTTTTCTCTTTGACATACCAAGTGGGTCTGGTTGTAAAATAACTCTTGGAATCACTAGGGACTGTGAAACAGGGTATTCAACTCTTGGTGATTATGAAACCACTTCTGTGGTGTCCTCCATAATTGGCGTATTCAATGAAAACTCAAGACCTTATTCTTGGACAGTGCTCGTACTAGAGACAGAAATGACCATACTCTGTGAAAAATAGCACCGGTTCTTATAGTTGCAGACAAACAATTCAATGCAATCAATCGGGTGTAATGAAATGACAAACTTCGGCACAGAGATGAAAAACGTTTATTCAGTCACCAAGTGGATCATTCACACTGTAACCCACCTAGAACTGAAAAATAAACATTTTTATTTGTTTGAGAAAAACATTATGTAAAAAATAATTGTAAAGTTTTTATGACCAAGGATGGTCAAGGATGACTCTAATTGAATATTTTATTTATTTAAATAATTAAAAGAAGAGACGCCTATCCAAAGAAGACTATTAAACAGTTTCCACTGACCCACTAGGACGAATTATCAATTGTAGAAGGCCAAATGACAAGTGGTAGCAATAGCATTTCACTTTCTAGCTGTTACAGGAGGCAAAATCCCTAAAATTGCGGTCATGTTCCCTAAGAAGAGGAACTGAGCAGGTGGCTCATTTAATTGCAAAACTGACCCAAATACCTAGGAAATGTTATAAATACCATCGAATTGAGAAGGAGGCTCATTACATTCTATTCCAAGTGATTAGAGCCTTGTGAGTTTGTTGAAAACTAAAAAGTCAGGGACACAAGAGGAATTCGATGAGGGGATAGCTAAAGTGAAATTGCTAAGAGTTAAGTCTGCTAGTGAAGTTGCTAAGTTGCAGAGATTTTTGTGTGGGATGTTACACAACATCTTCGTCCTGGTGGTTCAATGAAAAGGCTCGGCGGTCCTACAGCAAGTGATATTGGCTGCTTTCAGGAGACAGTTGGGAGGAACAGTATTCTTTGGTTGTTTGTCCCCCTTCTATAGTTACCCAGGTTCTAAAATGTTTTTGTCTATTATCTGTGAATTTCATTTCCTAATTGTATCTGAAGGTTTTATTAATGCTAAGGAAATCTCTAAAACTATTAAATATTTCTAAATTAGAATAAATTAGAAAGATATTATTTTTGCATAATATTTTGTAAAATATGCCACAGTTACTTTCTTACAAGGTTAAATCGAAAATTGTAGTTCTCCTAATTGTTCTATAAAGGAAAACCTGTATATGCATACCTATAATATTATAAACAATTTTCTAAGTTCATTTGAAAGGATATTGACTTCTTTAAGTTTCGACTTATTTGCATTCAAGTTTATCATTGTTAAGTAAATAATGAACCAGGTTTTATTTAGTCTTTACCTTAGGGTTAGAGGTATAATTGTAGTTCCTACAAATATGATCTAGTACGGTCCAAGGCCTATTATACTTAAATTAAATCATCATTACAACTAAAAGTCTTAAACATCCACAGAAGTAAACTAGGGTTTAAATAGTCAAACAAAACTTACATAGGAATCGAATAAAACTCCATGGGATCTCATTATCAAATATGGGAGAAGAATCCCTAGATTCTCAACTTCACTATTATTAAGAAGAACTCTTTATAACCTGGAAATGTACGTTCTCTGTTGAACGACAAACCTAAAATAAGGTTGATAAAGATGACAGGTGAAATCATATAATATCTATTTATAATTTTAAAACCCTATTTCATTTAAAGAAAACAAACGGTTTATATTTTTAGCCGAGAAGCTTAAAAATAGTTCTAAGAAATGAGCTACGGTTTCCTTTTACAAATCGATTAAAATTACAGTAAAAGATAAACTCTTGCAAAACCCACTAAGGACAATTCATTTAAACAAGTGCTATTATCATTTAGTTACACAAGTCACCGATTCGAAGCCTGCAAGAGGCTAATCGGTCAGAATAGGAGATTAAACCTATTTAGCTTAATTAAATCCAAACAGATTTAGGCCGCAGCCGAAAAATCTAATTTTACATTGATTTCTCCAAACAGTAGTAAGACTGCATAATAAACCTTCCAAACCACTAGTTTTCTTTAAATCAAGAGTTCGAATCCCGTAAGGGCAAGTCTGTCGGCAAGTATTCAAATGATTTACCAAGTAGGTTGTAGCTTAATCACCATTCATAATTTCTCTTATGAACTGACCCAAAATCCATTAATAACAATATATAAAATCACAAGAATGTTTCCCAAAATATGATGAAAACAAAAAACCCTACGTACTCAACATAACCTACGTATGCCAATTTATCGAAATATCTAGTTTTACAGAGTAAACGCTACAGAACAGCGAACTTGAAGGTGTAGTGGCCTCACGGCCCTAAACTATTTTACTAAAATAGAACTTACAGTAATAAAACCACAAGGCTAGAAATATAATAAAAAATGAAACAATATAACCAAAGTAAAGACCAACATTCATATTACATCCAAAATGTAGTAAGTTGCAGAATTATAAACACCCAACGAAAATGGTTTTTTCACCCTTAAACCTTTTGTTTACAAAGCTCTGTAAGAGCTTGAATCCATAGTAAAACTAAACATTGTATTTACTTTACGGCTCCCTTTGGACTCCACGGTTTGAGGGAGAATTTTTTTAAGAAACAACCAACTGTAAAATGCCATAAGGCAGAACCACAAGAGGTTTTACCAATTCAACGAAAGAAAAGGAGAGAATGACTCCAATCCATGAGAATGTTGGCCCAGCCATAGAGCCACAAAGACACAAAGAGCGAGGAATGTAGTGTATCAGGTCTTACCATAACCATACACCACCTCCACGGAGACCAGTTCTTTTCCAAACGCAGCAACCACAAACAAGAACCTCTTGCAAGCAAACAACATAGGGGTTAATTACAAACTTAAAAATATATTCTAAATAAAACATAGAACAATAAACGATACTAGAGGAGACTTACCTTTGCAGAGTTGACGATGGCGACAATGGCCTTGCAGACAAATCACAAAATTAAAACTAAGAAACAAGAATGTTGGCCGAAAATCCAACCCGAGACCACTGCTGGTGCAATTTCAGAGTTTGAGTATGTTGTGGGCCAGGAGAAGGCCAAGAGCCTTGACTCTTTCTTCGTTAAATTTACCCAATACAGTGGATGAGTTTCACCACGCAAAGACAAAGAACACATTACAAGGCACAGTAAACCTCTAGGGCTTTTCAAAAGGCACAGTTCTTTCCAGCTGGAAATCCATATGCCTTCACGTGGCTCCATTAAAGCCACTAAGGTTTTAATATTTTACCCAAACTCTATATTTCGAATACCATCGATTTAACCCTTTCCTTTTTTCCATGTTTACATTATACATGCATTTGTTTTAGTGTAAGCTTAGAATCTTTGGTTGGTACATTAGTTGTTCCATGGCATAACTTAGGACTCTTCTTTAGGAGGTAGAATTTAGTCCATGTCTTCAATGCTTAGGGATAGCTTGATTCTTCCCTTAGCATAGTGTAAGGCCCTTGTTAAACTCTACCTAGGCCTTTTGGGTATGACCAAAACAAAGCAAGCTCTCCGTCGTTACAACCTGCATTTGAATAAGTAGTTCATGTGTTAGCCAAAGAACTAAGTAAGACCTGTAAACCCATCCTTCTAGCATCTTAATATGGCTATCAAGTACTTCAAAACATAACAAGTAGGCACACCAACTATAGTTGTTGTTAAATAAACATGACTTCCTTGTACGACTTGACGACAAGTAAACTAGTACAGTATAGCGGTAAGTTGTTTTTAAGGGTTGTCGTAACTAAGTCTTCATGTTCAATAGATAAAGTTTTAACTCAAGCTAAATGATAAATGAAGGGGATATTGTAAATTTTTGTATATTATTTAAATTTTACAGTTAGATCTTCATAAAAAAATGTTATTATTATTATAAATTTTTGGAGTTGTTATACACACGATCTTTTCATCAATGGAAAGGTGGCAACGATTTCCATCACATGGAACAATCTTTCTAATCATTACAAGGAAACCACCAACCAAACCGTCACTTTGATTGTAAATTCAACGAAAATTATTGTGCATTAAGGGCGGAAGTGACCAAAAATCACGATGTCGAAATCTCCTGTGTCCTCACATTAACAGCTAGTGAACTGTCACTTGTGACCAAAATTCAGTATGCGACAGAAATTATTTTCTTGCAACAGATCTAGAGCCTACGTCTCAGTTCTTTCCTTCCGCAACAGACAATCAATCTGTGACACTTTTCTTTTCTCACGACAGATAGATAGTCTACGACCAAACCTCATAAATTTGAAACAAATCATTCATAAATTTTTCAGAAATAACACTCATAAATTTGTGACTTTTTGTCTTTTTCTTTTTTTTTCTCTTTTTTTTTCAACTCTCTCTCTCTCTCTTATGGATGTGAAACTGAATCTGGATGTGGATAAAACCACTTATACTATGAAACGAGAACTTTATACTAAGAACGAGTACTCTAGCCATAAAAATGATGATTTTTGCATTAAAAACACCAAAAACACCCCCCAAATAGAAAATTGTTGATACCTAAATACACACTTTTTGGGGGGGTAAAAAATAGAACCATGGCCTAAACATCCCATACTGTTGTTTACAAAAACTTTAAAATCAACCCCTAAATTGGAAAAAAAAAATTCTTCGAGAGATAAATTACAACGTGTTTTAAACTTGCATATTAAACAAACAATTAACCATAGAAAATCAAAAAAATTATAAATCGATTCATAATGAAATCATATAATAGACCATACAAGAACAAATGATTCATATAATTTTAACTCAAAATATTTAAAAGCTTAAATAAAAAGAAAAGAAATTCTAAAAAAATTAAAACAAATTTTGATTTTTTTCACTAAAAAAGAGAACAAATTAAAGATTTAAAAAAAAAATGAAAAAATATTTAAATAAGTAAAAAACAAAAGAAATTATGTAAAAAACTAATGTTTTTAAAGTTTAAAAAAAACATAGTGTAAAGTAATTTTTAAAAAACAAATGTTTTAAAGAAAACAAAATAATAGAAAAATACAAAAGCAAAAACAAAAACAAAGACTAAAATAAAATGCACACCTTACATTATCCATCTCTCTTGGTAAGTATAAAGCAAGGTAGGGGAGGTGGTGGTGGATGGATGGTGGAGGTGGAGTGTAAAAGGCAAAAGGGACTAGTAGCGCCACCCCTCCCTACCCCCTTTTACACTCCACCTTGATTAATGTTTTCCTATTTTGTTTTATTTATTTTTGTTGTTTTGTTTTTTTATTCGTTATTTGTTATTTTGGTTGTATTGATTTTTTTTTGGTTTTTTATTCGTTATTTGTTATTTTGGTTGTTTTGTTTTTTTGTTTTGTTTATTTTGTTCTTTGTTTTGTTTCGTTTCTTTTTGGTTTAGTTTCCTTTTGTTTATTTTATTTTAGTTTAGTTTAGTTTACTTTATTTTTGTTTAGTTTTTTATTATTTTTTAAGCATTGAAGTTTTTTATTATTTTTTAAGCATTGAAGTTTAAAAAGGTTATTTTATATATATATATATATATATTAAACATTAGTTTTTTTACATTATTTGTGTTTGTTTGTTTTGTTTTTTAATATCTTTTATATATTTGTGTTATAGGAAAAGGTAGTTCCACCAATGATTCATTTTTCAATGACATGGACACGAGAAGCTATCCGAGATGTAGAGAGATATGGTGCTCCAGATGGAATTTCTAGCGAGAGCAAGAGACCAAGACCATACACCAACTACATGGCACTACTTTGTGACATCATTGATGAAGAACCTTCCAATTATGAGGAAGCTGCAGAAAAGAACGCATGGAAGGATGCTCTAATTGAAGAGTACCAGTCAATCATGAAGAATGATGTCTGGGAGGTGGTCTCGAAACTAGAAGAGAAGTATGTAGTGTCTTCCAAATCGATCTACAAGATAAAGCATGCAACAGATGAAAGCATCGAAAAATACAAGGCAAGATTCGTAGCACGTGGCTTCTCTGAGAAAGAAGGCATCAATTGTGAGGAGACATTTTCACCTGTAGTGAGATACACTTCCATCAGATCTATGCTTTCCTTAGTTGCAATAATGAAATGGAAGATACGATAGATGGACGTTAATACAACTTTCTTGAATGGTGTAGTTGAAGAGGAAGTGTACGTGGAGCAACCATTGGATTTTAGACACATGAAAGACATACTCATGTCCAAGTTAAAGAAGGCCTTATATGGTTTGAATCAGGCACCCAACATGTCGTATGGTAGGATGGATAGTTTTATGATGAGCTTAGGATTTACCAAGAGTAAAGTAGATTCCAACCTCTACTTCAAGGTTGAGGATGGAAAACCAGTGATACTCCCACTGTATGTAGATGACTTGTTCTTGATAGGTGAGGATAAGCTCATTACTTATACAAAGAGGAGACTTTCCGCAGAGTTCGAGATGAAGGACTTGGGGATGATGCACTACTTCTTAGGTTGATCGAAGATGATCGACCTATTCCTCTTCTTCCTCTTCTTATTTTAGTTTAAATTGTTTGTCTTTTGTTTTGACTAACACATTTTTATTTTACTTGTTTTAGTACTTTTTCTTCTCCTTGGTTATGAAATATCCTCTCTCATTTATTTCTATTGGTTCATTTAAGAAATTTCAACTCCTTTTCAAATTTTCATTTTTTGTATCTTTTTACAATTTTCTCTCTCATTCCCTCTCTTTGTATTCTTCTCCCATTCTTTTCCACCCTTCTATTAAATTGAGACACCTCTCCCATGTTGAACAGTTTTTTTATTCTCAAAATGGATAATGGTGAATATGAAAACGGATTTTCAAATGCAATAAAAAAGGATGCCACGATTCATTTTTTGTTAATTACCCTATTTAATTTATAGCTTTTCGTGTGGTCATTAATTTGATCGTAGATTTAGTCATATTTTTTCTCATTAATTTGGTTGTATATTTAGTCATTATTGTGACAATTAATGACCAAATATACGACCAATTTAATGACAAAAAATATGACCAAATTAATGACCACAAGAAAATATATAAATGACCAAACTAAATATGACCACATTTTTTGTCGCGTGATAAGAGACCAAAAATTAGCCACCAAAACTGCCATTTGGTCATTTATATGCTAATTTTAGTTGTTTTTGTGTTCGCTTATCTCTCATTTTTTTGGTCACTTATCTCTCATTTTTTGGTCACTAATTTAGTCGTTTTTAGTCATTTTATATGCAAATTTTGGTCATTATATTTGGTCACTTATCTCTCATTGTTTGGTCACTTATCTCTCATTTTTTGGTCACTAATTTACTCAATTTTAACGTATATTGCAATATCATTAAGAAACAGAGAAATTGAACCACCAAACTATTGTGTATCTAATGGTTGAAAAAGGATGATAGATTGTATAAGTTCATAAGATGTGATCAAGTAAGTTATGAAACTCATAAACCTTTTTAAGGAATTTTCAAAAAAACTCAAAAAAATGGCTCAACCATATTGAAAAAATCATTATTCCCTGGAAACCGTATGTGTACCATTGTACAATAATTATCAGGAACAATCATCTTAGTTTGGATTCAAGGGATAGATAGATAAGCATGATCATCCTGGAGTTCTGTATAAATGGAACAAAAAGTATAATTAAAAAAGGATTATCATATTAATAATTGGTGCTTCACATGGATCCTATCCACCACAGGATGAGCAAAGTTCCTTCTTCCATCAAGAAAATGACTAGCCACAATGACAGATGGTTAGGATATATTGTGAAGCTGATTCATAATGTTTATTTGTTTCCCAAGGTGATGTTGCAGTTCTTGCACTGGGAGATCAACATGATCCCCATCATCATTGGATATAAGCATATTCGCGGGTCCATAGAGTAAAGGATGAAGCTATGTTTGTATCTTTTGCTTTGGAAAATAAGGCCACCAAATATCTTGCTTCAACTCGTTCATCATTCAATGGTACAACTAAGACTATATCTATATAATTTTCAATTCCTAAGCCACAAAAGAAATAAAAATAGGGTGCTATTATATTATGTATGCAAATGGACAAATATTTTCAATGAGACAACTAGGCATAACATGTTTGAATATATCAATGAGGGTTCATAACAACCTCATAACAAACTTCAATAAGATATAAAGCAAAATACTTTTTGTCACGCCCCCAACTATGGATTATGATCCTTACCTTGTATTTGTTTGAAAAATTATAACCTTGTTCTTTAAAGTATATGCAAAATCACTCACATCAATCAAGAAAGTACTCCCTCATCTTTGGGCATAGTACACACATACCGAGGAACTCGAGGAAAGCCCCTCTCTACACTATACTTAGACCACAAATATGAGTGTTGGATATAGTACAAGCACTGAAACTGGGTCTTTCTATGAAACCATAAAAAGACATAATAGGCATGTGGGGTCTAGAGAATGAGCCCAACCATTGTCAACTTCCCTTTGTATTTTTGTAGGTAAAGTCACAAGTATCCCTATAGGATATGGGATGGATCCTTACTAATAAATATGAAGGTTAAAAAAGGGACTAAAGCCTATACATAAGGGATTCCATCATAAAAATCATGGCAAGAGGTTAGTTCATAGTGACGAGTAAAAACACCATGGTTTTTCCAGGTGGTCAACATTGCCTTAGAAATTGTGAATTTGCACTCTTACTTGCCGAGTTTAGTTTCCACGTGAACTTGATGGAAAAAAATATTTGTGAATTCTATCTTGGTTAAAATGGAAGCTATAGGCAACCTAACATTCCTTCCAATACAGTACAAAGATATTGATTGTCTTCATGATATTCACAAGCATATAGGAGCAACTTTTAATGAATTATTGAAACAAAACGGTACTTCTAAGATTCAAAATGTAATTCTAATATTCATGTTAACATTTAATCTTGACCCATCAAAAAAAATGTAAAAACCACCTACTATGTGTGGACAACCATAATTTTATTCAAAAATTATGAAATATTCCATCACTTCAAGTTGATGATAATGGGGTCGCCGATGTGTAGTGTATAACAACATTGTGTTCATGGAATTTGAAATAACCTATTTCCCTATATCCAAAGTAAGGGAGTTTTTTTTTCAAATAATATTTAATATCATCGTTGGTTATAACTCATCAACATTGGAGTGTAAGATTTCCATATGAGCATGGGAGAGATCAACCAAATAATGATCACTAGTGTAAACCATCATTAACCATGAGGGACTCATAATTAGTGGTAATTGGGACCAAGGTATGGGCACAATGCATCCTCATGTGGGTTAAATTTTTTAACATTGAAGACAAGAGAATTCATTTAGTATGATTAAGTGAGGAAATTATAGTTGAATGCAACAAGTCCTGTTAGTGGATTGAGTAGGTTTAAGGAGACAACTGGACACTAAGTGCAACTCCTAAAATAGCAAAGTCAATAGGAGTGCACTCATAATATGGAAGGGATACGCAGTCTTTCTTGTGACAAGGAATAGGACAAGATAGTGTAACTATGATACTAAAACTAATTATGTATTTGACCTAGCTGCATAGAAAATATGGGTGTGTGACAATGCTAACTCCATCTTCACTTCCTACTGGAAATACACACAACAACAAACGTGTTTGTATTCATCTTCAAGCTCTCATCCACATTTGTCCCCTGGATATTATTTTGATAAAGAGATTACTATAATGTTAAGAAACGGGTTGCTCATACTTCACCCAACTTCTGTCATCCATTAGGTCTGAACACAAGTTGTTTTGACCCACAAAATTCAAGCATATCCATGTCATTATGAATCTATAGAAAAACACCCTCTAACACATAAGAGAAATGGTTTTAAAGCAACTATAAATATACCCATATCCCTAAATACCCCTTTATTAATATTTGGAGCTCAAACAATCCACATATTTTCCCTCTGTGCTTCACAAATATGATGGAGTTGAGTTCTATGGGCTTGAATATTCATGGAAGAAATTACAAATAGGCATGGATGTTGCCTTATGATTGACTAGAGCGAAAAGGTGAATTAAATATGAAGTAGTGTGTTGAGATTGACTATTTCTATGCACCCTCATTACACTATCCTAAACTTTCTCAATTCTAGGGCTATTGACATCATAAATGAATTTAAAAACAACCCTCCAAAAGATTGTACAAGGATAAGCTTGGATCCATTTCTAATATTGAGCTCTATCTCTTCAAAAGGTATTTCTTATTATATGAAAATGGAATATTTTTTCAATTTTCCTGTAAGTTTAGATAGATAGTGGTTGGTCTGGTCATGGTGTAAAAGAACTTCAACATTTGATACTTATGTAGAAAATAATGTTGAAGGACTGTGGAATGGAAATTCCAAGATATATTTTATTTATTGAATTGATCCTTTTTACAAGGAGTACAATGCGTCTTTATACAAATCAAGGGTCACCATTAAATGATGTCACCTATTAATACATTCATGAATAAATAACAAATTACTAACTAAGTTACTAAACTATTTAGTTTTATTGCAAGTCATCCATCTATGGAATACTTCATCCACAAAGTATTGGTAAGGATGGGTTGCGCGAATGAAAATATGCATTCCCCCATGTAGTTTCATCATCTGGTAAGTTTATCCACTTGATAAGGTATTCATTAACTGACCTAGAGCGCACTGTTTCAGTTTTAATTTCCAAAATGCATTCTGGTTCCAACACTAATTTTCCTTCAATGATCTAGCATAAGCAATTCATTTTGTATGTGAGTGGTTGAGCCCAATTTCTTCTTTAGGCATGACACATGGAATACGTCATGTATTTTTCCTTTATTTGGGATGTCTAGAGAATAGGCCACTTGTCTCACTCTCTTTCAAACTTAATATGGGCCATAGAACTTGGGTGCAAGTTTATGATTTTAGGAATTTTTTAGTGAAGTTTGTATGTAAGATTGAAGACGAAAAAACACCAAATTGCCACTTCAAATTCTTGATCGGTTATTTTTTAGTCTACTTGTTGTTTCATGTGGTTTATTGCCTGTTTGAGATGGTTCTTCAAAATGCAGATGACCTCACCGAATTTTCTCTAGGTAATCTCTTGCTGCTGGAAATTTTTAACTGTTGATGACATATTCTCTTGATGTAGGAGGTGGATACCCATATAAGGATTCAAAAGGAGACATTTTTGTTGATGTATGATATGTACTATAGTATCACCATTTTGCAAGGTGTAGCCATTGTACCCATTGAGTTTATCGGTTGTTCACAAAATTCCTCAAGTAACCTTCAATGCATTTGCTTACTACTTTCGTTTGTTTATCTGTCTGGGAGTGGTAGGAGGTACTCATAGTTAATGATGTCCCAAATAAATGGACCAATTCTTTCCAAAATATGCTGGTAAATTTGGGGTCCCTGTCACTAACAATAATCTTGGGAAACCCATGGAGCTTAAATATATTCTTTACATAACTATTTGTGACTTGGCTTGCTTTTTATTTGGGTGAAATACTAATGAAATGAGAATATTTTGTTAATCTGTCAATGACTAAAAATATACCATCATTTCCTTCTGATGTAAGAAGGCTAGTGATAAAATCCAAGGATACCTCAAACCATGTTTTGGCTAGAATATGAAGGGGTTGTAGGATACCAGGAGGAGCCACGGTTTCAAACTTTTTTCCTTTGACAAGTATCACATTCAACACATATTTTTGGATATCGATCTTCATTCCCTTCCAAAAGAAGGATTGGCAAGTATTGTGGTATGTTTTAAAGAAACCAATATGGCCTATTATTGGAGAGTCATGGTTCTCTTTTAAGACTTGAGTTTTGAATTTTGATGAACGAGCCAAAAATATTCTTTGTTTTTACCATAGTATGATATTTTTCCATGAATATTTGGAGTTTGTTGCTTTGTTGTTTTCAACTTATTCAATTAGATTCCTTGTCTCTAGGTCTTTCACATACTCACTTTGGACTTCTGAAATCCATTCAGGAACAACTATAGATATGGCACATAGTGATGCATCACTCTCGTGTTTTCTTGATAGGTGGTCTGCAACCCTATTCTCCATACCCTTTTTATACAAAATGTCGAAATCAGAGACTTGGATTTTACTTACCCATTTCTATTGTTCGGGAGAGATATTTTTTTGAGTTAGAATATTCTTGAAGTCATTGTGGTCTGCTTTAACAAGAAATTTTTCCCCAGACAAATATTGATTCCATTTAACAAGGGCATGCATTATTGCCAACATTTCCTTGTTGTATGTGGATTTTTTTTTCTCGATTGGTTTTAACTTTCAACTTTCAAAAGCAATGGGATGTCTATCTTGTATGAGAATGGGTCATGATCCTATCCCTAAAGCGTCACATTCAAGGATGAATGTCTGTGTAAAATCAAGAGATACTAACACTGGGGTGGATGTCACTAGGGTTTTCAATTGTTCAAAACAAGTTTCTGCATCCTTATCCCATCTCAAAGCATCCCTTTTTTATAGTGATATTAAGGATGTTACAATTTGAGCATAGTTGCAAACGAATATTTTATAATAACCTGTTATACCCATGAATCCTATTAACGATGTAATTGACTTGGGGGACGACCACTCTGAGATCGCAAAAAAAAATTTGGGATTGACCTTAATACCGACGGCAGAAACAATGTGTCCCAAAAATTATTTTTCTTTTTTCCCAAAACTACATTTTGATTTGTTAGCATAAAATTTGTGTTATTTTAGAAGCTTCAATAGTGTTTCTACATATCGACCGAACCATCATTGAATTTACATGGGGTTAACCATAATCTGGAGGAAGGATTGTCCAAACCTTATTCAAATGTGCACATCTGGTCAAGCATCATTTAGAGGAAGGATCAACTGACCCTTCCTCGAATGTGCACATGGGAGCGAAAATAACCTAGAGGAAGGATTGGTTGAACCTTCCTCTTACATGAAATTGGGGTTAGTATCACCTATATGAAGGATTGGTAAACCATTCCTTGCATGTGCACCTAGTGGAAATCATCACCTAGAGGAGGGATTGACTAACCCTTCCTTGGATGTGCACCTGGGGGTGAGAATCACCTAGAAGAAGGATCATTCGACCTTTCATCAAATGTGAACCTAAGGAAGAGCATCACCAACAGGAAGGATCGGTCGACCCTTCCTTTAATGTGCACCTAGGGGAGAGGATCACCAAGAGGAAGGATTGGCCAAACCTTTCTAGAATGTGCACCTATGGTGAAGATCACTTAGAAGAAGGATCGACTAACTTGTCCTTAAATGTGAACCTGGGGGGGAGCATCACCTAGAGGAAGGATTGGTTGAACCTACCTCAAAAGTGCACCTCAGGGAAAGCATTACCTACAAGAATGATTGGTAAACCATTACTTGAAAGTGTACCTGAGGGAAAGCATCACCTATAGGAAGGATAGGATGGTTGATTCTTGAATGTGCACTAGGAGGAAAGAATAGAACGACCCTTTCTCAAACATGCACCTGGGGTGAGCATCACCTAAATGAAGGATTGACCAACTCTTCATTGAATGTGCAGTTAGGGGAGAACACCACTTACAAATAGGATCGATTGACCCTTCCTTAAACTTACACCTGGGGGTGAACATCACCCAAAGGAAGGATCGATCGACTCTTCCATAAAAATGAACCTAGGGGAAGTATCACTCGCATGAAAGATCAATCGACCTTTCCTTACATGTACATTTGGTGTAAATCATCACCTAGAGGATGAATCAACTGACCCTTCCTATAACTTGCACCTGAGGGAGAGAATCAACTAGAGGAAGGATCGATTGACCTTTCCTAAAATGTGCATCTATGTGTGAGCATCACCTAGAGGAAGGATCGGTCGACCCTTCCTCAAACGTGCACCTAAGGGAAAGGGTCACCTAGAGGAAGGATCGATCAAACCTTTCTCAAACGTGCACCCAGGGGAAAGCATCACCTAGAGGAAGGATAAACCAACCCTTCTTTGAACATACGCCTAGAGGTGAACATCACCTAAAGGAATGATCATTTGACTCTTCTTCTAGTGTGCACCTAGGGGAAACCATAATCTAGATGAAGGATTGGCTAACCCTTCCTTGAGCATGAACCTAGGGACAAGTATCACCTAAAGGATGGATCGATTGACCCTTCATCAAATGGGTACCTAGCGGAAAGCATCACCTAAATGAAGGATTAATCAATCCTTACTCAAACATGTACATGGGAGAAATCGTCACCTGGAGGAAGGATTGGTTTACCCTTCCTTGAACATGAACCTGGGGACAAGTATCACAAAGAGGAAGGATCATTCAACCCTTCGTGAAATGTGTACCTGGGGGAAAGCATCACCTAGATGAAGGATCAATTGAACCTTGTATAAATGTGCACATTGGGGGAATGATCACCTAGAGGAAGGATTGGTTGAACCTTCCTAAAACATGCACCTAGGGGAAATAATTACTTATAGGAAGGATCACTCAACCCTCCATCATATGTTCTCCTATGGTCATGTATCATCGAGGGGAAGGATCAACCAACCATTCCTAAATTGTATACTTTTCGTTATGAACAATATAGAGGAAGAATCGAGCTACCCTTACTAAAATGTGGACTTCCTTGCATTTGATTCTATGGTTGCTCCTTGCTTAGAAATTTCCTCCTTTCTTTTAATGTAAAACGTTCATTTACTGTTCTTGATAGAATTTTTTTTTATTTGTTTGTGTTCTTTTCTTCTCCTAATACAATGTTTTCCTTCTAATATACATCTTTGCAATTATTTTCTTGTTTTTTAATTGCTTAGAAATTTTCTCTCATGATCTAGTTTAGAGATTTTTTCATCTTTTTTGAATAAAAACGTATAAATCCACATGTTTTGTCTTTTTTCCTCTCCCATTATAATTTATAAATTTTTTTCTTTTAGTCAAACTAACATGCAATTGTTTCTATGTTTTTTTTCTTTTTTTGCAATTTCCTCTCCTATTCTAGTTTTGAATATTTTCCCTTTTTTTACTAACGAATTTGTATTCCACTTGTTTATGTCATTTTTCATCTCCGAGTATAATTTTTTCCTACTATGATATTCCATTGCAATTTTTTCCTCGTTTTTTTATTGATTTGCAATTTCCTCTCCATATTTTACTTTAGATCTTTTTTCTTTTGTTTTGAATAACACCTTGTTATTCCACATGTTTTGTCCTTTTTTTCTCTCCCATTATAGTTTTTTTCTTCATTCAAACTTCCATGCAATTGTTTCCATGTATTTTCTCATTGAGCAACTTCCTCTCTTATTTTAGTTTAAAAGGTTTGTCTTTAGTCTTGACTAACAAATTTTTATTTTACTTGTTTGTCCTTTTTCTTCTCCCTAGTTATGAAATATCCTCTCTCATTTATTTATATTGGTTCATTTAAGAAATTTCAACTCATTTTCAAATTTTCACTTTTTTTTCACCTTTTTACAATTTTCTCTCTCATTCCCTCTCTTTGAATCTTCTCCCATTCTTTTCCACCCTTCTATTAAATTGAGGCACCTCTCCCATGTTGAACAGTTTCATTTTTATTCTCAAAATGGATAATGGTGAATATCAAAAACGATTTTCAAATGCAATAAAAAAGGATGCCACGATTCAAGTTTTGTTAATTACCCTGTTTAACTTGCCTTCTAAAGGTTCAAAACATTGTGGGTATTGGTGGATTTTCTCATTGATTTCATTTTGGAAATCTATTATCACTTTTGTATACATGGAAAAGGTGGTGGATAAAGGAGCCGAGAAATTCTGAGCATGGAAGTATAGAGTGCTTCTCATATAGAATAGCATTACTTGGAGACTATGTCAAAGAAGAAGCTATAGATCCAGAGGGGGATGAGGACAAAGCCAAGCATAAGAAGGACTTAGTCAAAGCCAAGAGGATTATTTATGTCTCCATTGGATCTCACGTGTATCATCCTTGAATACTACCAAGGAGATCTTCGATGTATTGACCAGCTTACATGAAGAAAATAATATCAACATGAAGATGACCATGAGGACTCAGCTCAAGGATATCGAGATGCAGATGTCAAAAAGAATTCAATTTTAATTCACAAGGGTCTATCAGATCAAGGAGAAAATATTGGAAACAATGTCGAAGAAGCAGGAGTGGAGATGACAACCTTGAATGGTATCACAATGTTTTGTTCAAGGAATTTGACGTTCTAGAAGAGGCTATATTAATAGAGAGTGTCTAGTCTATATTAAGAAGAAGCTATATTAGTTCCCTGGAGTCTTGACATGGAGAGTGTCTAGTCGACATGTGCTATAGCACTATAAGGGAATTGGGGAAATAACCCAAAGGAATATTAACTCTAAGAAGGGAACACGAGGCACTGTTAAGTCAGAGAAGGGAACCTCATTCCATAGGTTGTGTAGGATAATGGGGGAATAGTGCTAGCATATTGGAACAATTGCAGAGGGGGTTGTTGTAAAGGAAATTTTCCTATGGCGAGGGTTTAAGAGGCCATCAACGTACTGGGGTTGAAAGAGAGATGTATATGGTTCTACAAGTATATAAAAGCAAGATTCATAGATTAGAATGGTTCATACCTTATCCAAACAAAGGTTGATCCAAGCAGCCCTTCAATCCTCCTCTTGCTCCTCTTACTCCAAGAGACTTGCAAAATGAATTATACCTTCCTCAAACCAAATAGACTATATGAAAGGAGATTATATTCAATGAAACATGAAAACATAATCTGATAAATAATATCATATAATCATAATCAGAGATTCAATATACAAGACACATTGATTTGGGAAGAAGAAAGACATCACATATTTATTAATCTTGAAAACAAGTACAAATATACCTTCTCTCCAAGTTCGGCATGTCACGAAACCTTGATCTGGTTCTGTTGCTTCTCTTCTCTAAGGAACTCAGCCTCCAAGCTCTGCAACACAAGGAGAGAGCTTCTAGGGCAAAGGTGTGGGCAAAGAGAGTCCCAATTCCCCCAGCATGACAATGCAAAAGTTCAAGTCCCCTCTCATGCACCTCCCTACCTCTATTTATATGCTTAATGAAGAGTTAGGGTCGAAGACAAAGTAGTTACAACTAAAGGAGTCAGTTGCATAACTACCCAAACTACCCAAATTTCAAAATACATATTTTTTTGACATTTTCAGGAGGCGTATGCGGGTTGCAGAGAAAACAGTCGCGTACATGAGGATGTATACGTGGGTTGCAATGTAGAAAGTCATGTATTTAAGGCATACGCGAGTATTATATATAGCAATTCGCATACATACGCGGGTTTCCTTAAGGAAACCCATGTACACATTATAATAAAAAAAACTCATTTCTAGGGTGCTTTTGGGCATTTTCAGACTTTGGTGTCTTGTGGAATTTTTTAGCTAACAGAAATATCTTTCCAATGGTGTAGAGATGAGGTCAAACGAAGTTACAGAACTCAAGATATGGGTCCTCCAAGTTAGGTGTTTTTTCGGTGACTTTCATGAAGTGTCGTCATGGAAGTGTCGACATGCGACGGAATCATGGGAAAGTAGTCACAGGCAGAGATGTGTCATTGTGAGCTATAACAGATGCCCCCTAATGTATGAGGTTAGAGGAGAAGACGATAGCTGAAATACATTATAAAGGAAACAACTGAGTATGGAGAGAGCGGAGAATCCAAGATTGAAAGGCTCGAACAAAGGTACCTGAAAGAGAGATAAATGTCAGACAAAACTTATCTCTGGTACATACAAGTCCATAAACAAATCATCGCCATAAAGATACAGACGAATCCAACACATGTATAACTGATGAAACTATCATTGTCGCTCAATATGCAAAAAGGTGCCATATCAAATCTAGAGGAGTCATGGCCACAAATGAACAAGGTGGATCCATGCTCAATAATCGATCATAGCCACAAAAATACAAGGTGGATCTATGTCTCAGCAAAATGTCATATAAAGTGTGACAAGGTCTTGCGCATCTTGGGCAATAGCAACAAATGATGATGCTATTGTTGGCCCAAGGTCTTCAATCCAAACCGCCCAAAAGGTACGAATCCTAACCATGCGAATAAAGGAGTTGAAGTCGAACATGGAGGAAACCGTTTGATTACCGATCAATAATGAGAACCGTTAACAAACACGAGGGAAACCACCATTAATGAAAATGGTCCCCAAGGCACCTAGTACATTCTAACAAGTGTGAATACAAGGACTTGAAGTCGAACACTTGAAGAATCCATCGAGTAGGAGACATTAAGGTATTCCCACTACCCGATAGCGAGGGAAATTGCCACTGCTGACTACAATCCCCAAGGTACTGCAATAAAACTCTAAATCTCATTCCCAGAGCAAGATGTGTTGCAGTCGATAGGAAGAGATCCGTTGGAAGGAAGGAATTAAGGCATCCTTCATCATCCAACATGAGGTAAGTCAAAGACTAATTGGATCTGGAATTGGTACTGAATTTCACGACAAGGACCACCAAAGACATGATGTAATGAACTGATACCAGGAAATGGCCGATACAAAAGGTCAAGGCAACTGCAGAATGGCTGACAAAGGTTTAATCCTTGAACAGTGAGCACGACACAAAAAGTGACTTAGGCATCTTTTGACACGAAAGAACCAACGACACAAATATGCAATGTAGGAGACATTGACATATTCCCCATATAATTGGAAAAGAGACCAACTAGAGGAGTAAGAAACTCTGAATCGGGATAAGATCAAAAACTAGGACCCAACTGTTGATAGACTCAAAACTGGTGCTTTGTTCAAGGAAACAAGACTTGTTTCCATGATGTAAAAAACATGTGAATGAACTTCCCTTCCCCTCTTTCTTATAAAGGTTTAACGATTCCAAGAAAGCAAACTCGGGACCATCTTCATTTTTGGCAAGCTCGAAGAAAAGACAGAAGAATGCTTGATAAAGCACTTATTCGTGGATTTTATGAGCCCAAACTAGTACATGCTCGACGGTGTTTTCATAGTTTAGAGAGTTTGAAAACTCCAAAGAAGACTCCAGGGGGGTGCTTTTTCGTACAATTTAGTCTCCTGAGGCCGAAAAAGTATAAAACATACCAAAGAAGAACTCTCTTAACTTTCGAAGAATAAAAGGTGCACATTTTTTGTACTTAGTCAGGGAAGTCTGAAAAAGGTTAAATTACCACCTACCCAATGCTCCTTCAAAAGCAACATATACCCTAAGTTTTACGAGTGTGAAGGAAGGAAAGATCACTCAAAAAGATCCATTTGATTATGATAAATGGGGCTTATAACAATAAACTCGATGCTTTGTTCTTTAGGGTTTAACAAGCATGACAAAGGCATAAAGTACACTCGAAATATTTTTCATGTTTTGGTCTAGAGCACAAAAAAGAGAAAACTAAGCTCATATCGGGGATTCCTTTTCTGTAAATTTAGTCCCTCAGGTCCAGAAAAGCGATAAACCTATGCTTGAGAATACTCTTCTCAATTCCGAAGAAAATAGAGTGTTCCTTTTTTGTATTATTCCACATGGTCCGAGAAAGAGATAACCTACCACCAATGTGGATGCCCATTCACATATTCTTAACGAGCCTGAATGGACAAGTTTAGTCGGCAGTCAAGTCTATTTTGAGGAGTCAGACCTGGGCCTAAAGAAACTCAATATCTTTCTCGTGAAGTTTTAACGAGTCTGAAAAAGTCAACTCACGACCTCCTTACTATTTTTAACAAGCTCGAAGGAGAGCAAAAAGAATGCTCTAAATGCGAGGAGACAAGTGTCAGAGGCAAGCGACACTAGTTTCAAGCGCAAGGAACAGACCTATGCATAATGCGAGGAAAATGAGCAGGATAAAGACACTCGGGAATCTCTCCTCAAGGTAAAGGGTGTCAAGTTGCAAAGGAAAAATGATACAAGGCTTAGCAATGATGAGAACAAAGATGAGGGCTTATACAACGAGCTAACAGCATGGAAACCGGCATCAGGCTCATAAGTGCGAGAAGGGCACATGCAAATGCAGTTACAACTTGAACAACAAGGCGAGGCCAGTAAATAGTTGTGAATCCAACTACAAATCTTGTCTCAAAGAAACAAAAACATCAAAATCACATTCAGAAGAAAATATCCGATGCAGGTCACTTTGGCAGAAACACATGTGACTTTGCTATCTTCCACAAAAGGGAAAGTCAATGCAGAATCGACGGAAGAAAATTCTATAGCACCAAGGCTCAAGGGTTTATAATTAGTAAGATCAACCTCAGAAGGAAATCAAATATCAACAGGGAAGATAGAGTCTGCAAGAGCAAACTCGGTATCACAGGAGTTGAGAAATTCAAAATAAAAATCAAACTCATCAAGATCACTGACTTGCTTTTCAAAGGAAGAGTCAAAAGACTCAACAAGACCAACATAAGAAGACCGATCCATGGGAAGATCAAGCTTACTAAGCAAATCAGGTTTAGACTTAGTCACAACTAAACCAACATCCAAAATAAGGTCAGACTGTATCAAAGACTCTAGGAATACTTCATCCCAAGGAAGGAGATCATCCGAGATAGGACATATGTCTAAACTTTCAAATGGATCGACAGAGTGGAGAGCAGGATCCATAGTCTGTATAGAATGACTCACCTGGTCAACTGCTGGGACCAAGTCTCGAGAAGGTAAGCATGAAAACAGAGGCTGCTTCTCAGTAGCAATTGAACACAAAGGACATGAGGCCACATAGTTCACCTGTGGTAGGGTAGTGTCTATAGAAACACTGGGAATCAATAAAGGAAAGACCTGGTCTCTAGTTGGGTCAGGAGACGGATCAAGAAAATCCAACTGATCGATATTGACAATTTCTTCGTCATGATTAAAGTACATCACATGAAAAAAATTTGACACCACAGCTTGCATGGAATAGACATAATCACGTCCAAGGAGCATATTGAAGTCCAAGGGGTCTTCTATTACCATGAAGTCAACTAAGACGGTCTTCCCACCCTATGTAACAGGTGTTTGAGTGATAATTCCCAAGGCTCTACTAGTTCTTCTATCAAACGCCAGTAACTAACTAGCAGTCGACACAAAGCTGGGAGATCCCATGCCTCGCAAAGCATGAGCAGACATGATACTAACTGAGGCCCCTTTATCAACAATACAACGAGCAATAATGTAAGGTTCAACTTTGACCTTTATCTCCAAAGGTGCATTAGAAGGAAGGCGCGGCTCAACTAGGCTATCCCAATCAAAGGAAGCAATCCGAGATCTTGGTGAGGGTTGATCTGAAGTGAGTTCAGTGCCCCCTTGTTCAATAAGTTTTGAACTGGAAGTGAATAAAATGTTACTAGCAGACACTTCACTCTTCAAAAGAAGAGTGGGATTGATCGACAATGGAATCGATTCAACCACTTTGTGAAAGTCACTCTCTGAAGGGAGAGTGGGATTGACCAAATATGACATTGGTTCAATCACATCAGGATCACTCTCCAAAAGAAGAGTGGGATCGACCAAAGCTGAGATTGGTTCAACCACTTGATCAACTAAAGGTTAAGTAGGTTGTTGAGAAACTATAGGCTATTCAAGAGAAGGAAATTTTTGAGTCTCGGACCACACTCTTTGCACCTCTACGATAGTAGGGCACTGGTGAGTAAGATGATCTCCCTCGCATAGCTTACAAGGGAACTTAAGTTTGCACTTCAAACGACCAGTTTTCTCAATGGTTTCAACATGACTAGTAGTAGCTGACTGTTTTCTCTCAGCATGACCTACAGAGACTGAGAGTTTGCCCCCAACATGACCATCAGAGGTTGGGTGACTAGGTCCAACCTGACTAAGAGAGGCTAGATGTTGAAAAACTTCAGAATGTTCAAAAACGAGATGACCATGAAACCAAACTCTTCGCACATTCACAATAGAAGGGCATTTATAAGTAAGGTGGTCTCCCTCACAAAGCTTACAAGGAAACTTGGGCTTGTGTTTTGAACGGTTATTCTTTTCAACGGTGTCAACATGACTCACAGTGGCTGACGGATTGTCTTTAGCATGAACCACAAAGGCTCAAAGACTGCCCCCGACATGACTTGCAGAGGCTGAGAGACTGGATCCAACATGACTTGCATAGGTTGGAAGAGCACCACCAGCATGAACAACTGAGGCTGAATGGTTAGGATCAACATGCTTTGCAGCAGTTGAGTGTGTGCCCCCGACATGAACTTCAGAGGCTGGGTGGATGGATCCAACATGACTTGCGGTGGTTGGATGGGGAGGTTCAACTTGAACATCATAGGTTGAACGGGTGCCCTCAGCATGAACTACAGAGGCTGAGTGACTGGATCTGACATGACCTGGAAAGGTTGGAAGGATCCCACCAGCATGATCAACAAAGGCTAGATGGTGAAGATCAACTTGACTTACAAAGGCTGAGTGCTTAGATCCAACATTACCTGCAGAGGTTGGATGGGTTCCCCCAGTATGAACTGCAGAGGCTGGGTGGTGAGGTTCAACTTAACCTCCAGAGGTTGAAAGGGTGCCCCCTTGCTTATGTGCCTTCTTCCTATTCCTCCTTCTTTTACTCCTTTTAGACTGTCGGTTACTAGTATCAATACTTTCACCGCATGGGGTAGAAGGAGGAGGAGAATCAACTACAGGTGAAGGGGGAGAAATGTTTTGGTGCCCTTGATATAAGGAGCTTACTTGAGAAGCATCAGGAGCATTCAGGACAGTTGGAGTGGAAAACAACCACATCGGTAGCCCTCGGGGGAATCCAGGTAGATTCAGGGTGGCCATCAAGGGAACGTCAACATTCCCCGTGAGAGGAATAGTACAAGGAGTTCCCAACATGGGGATCTCTTGGTTGGTGTTCAAAGGGGTGTTAGCCATAGTTTCAAACTAGGAGACAAAGTCTGACGTTGACAGGCAACCAAAATTACGAAGCACACACCTAAAGGCAAACTAAGTACGAACAAACTACACACCACTCACTAAAAATTCCTAAAGCCAAACAGACAAACATGTATAAGATATTCTTTCCAAAAGAAAGCTAATAAACAGTTACTTAGCATCCATGTAGATGTTCTTAGGCACAAGCGAAGGAATCACCCACCGCCCTCCCACACCTTCTACTGGGGTTACCTTCCAAGCCCGTCCAAGGTCAACCAGAAATAGCCTTCCGATGTACCTGTGTATGAACTCTAGATGTCAAAGAGACTAAAGGCTACCTTAACTATATTGATAGTCTGGGGGGATAGTCGCAAGCCTGGTTCATACGCATGGGCAGGGTAGCAAATCTTGAAACTCTATCTAAGACAGAATCCCCAGATGCGCAAAAACCTTGGTCTATGCTTTGACAAGGAATCGGAGGGTTATCTCCTCAGTCCAAGTCTCCACTCAACATAGAAGAGGATTTACCTAGTGATTGGCCAACTACATTTGAAATTTAATACTTGTGGAGAGTTAAAACTCCCTAATCCACAAGTCTAGCCTGAGCTAGTTGGTGTATGACCCTATAAAATAAAACTTACTAATAATTTTTAAATTATATCGTTTATTTTAAGGGTTGTTTTTAGTCAGAGGGTAAATGGCGTGAAACTTATGTGGTGTTTTGACTCAAAGTTGAAACAAAATGATTAAGCAAAGAGAAATGAAATGCAAAAAGCAAAAACTATTCTCTTTCTTTTTCAAATAGAAACTTGAAAGCCACAAAAGAACAAATTCTTCTTCTTTTTTTCAAAACTAATGATATGCAGTGCATTAAAGACAAAACTCTAATCTACATGCGTATTAAACAAGTATATGTTATTTTTATTTTTCTCTTATAAATGCAAAAGAAAAACTACCTACAAACAAAAGTATGCATATGACAAGAACAAAGCCAAAGGAACTCTGCTATACAACCACCCAAAAGACTCTAGAGTGCCCTAAAGTCAGTATAAACCCTACTTGGAAGGAAGGCTTGCATAAGAGACAAGTCAACTACTTTGGCATAGTGAAGTTAACCAACAAAAGAAGAAGGAAACAAACACCAACAAGCTTTTAAACTCAAACAAAGATCACTAACAGAGGCTGACCAGAAACATAAGCCAAAAATCAAGCCAAGCAAAGGGAGGTGGGGGGAAAGAGCAAAGAGTAAACCCTAATGCTATAAAAAGGCTTACCACATAGATAAAGAACAACCAAAAGGGATTACACTAACTCCCTGGAGTCATGCACCTACAGAGGACACCAAAAGACCTACCAAACAGCCCACAGCAGCAAAAAAAAAACCACAAAAATGAGGAAAAAACATTGTTTTAGGGGCACACACGGGTTGTACTACTGACATGTCGCATATCATACGGGGGTTGACAGTATAGCAAGTCACGTGTATAAGCACACGTAGGTTGTATTACTGACAAGAAATGTATCGTACGCGAGTTGACAGTATAGAAAGTCACGTGTACCAAACCAGACACATGACTGTTCAATCTACAACTCGCGTATTGGTGGGAAAATCCCAAAAAAGATCAAAAATACCTTAGGAAGGCAGGGGAGATGTTCTATCATATTGATAAAGTGTTCATAAGTGGCAAGAAAGACCTGAAACCTTGCAAAAGACTGAAAGAAAAACAGAGAAACCCCAAACAGACAAGGCTCTCCCCAGTGGAGTCACCAATTCTATTGTAAAGGAAAGTTTCCTATGGCTAGGGTTTAAGAGGCCATCAACGTACTGGGGTTGAAAGAGAGATGCATATGGTTCTGCAAGTATATACAAGCAAGATTTAGAGATTAGAATGGTTCATACCTTATCCAAATGAAGGTTGATCCAAGCAGCCCTTCAATCCTCCTCCTGCTCATCTTGCTCCTCTTGCTCCAAGAGACCTGCAAAACGAATTATACCTTCCTCAAACCAAATAGACTATATGTAAGGAGATTATATTCAATGAAACATGAAAACATAATCTGATAAATAATATCATATAATCATAATCAGAGATTCAATATACAAGACACATTGATTTGGGAAGAAGAAGGACATCACCTCTTTATTAATCTTGAAAACAAGTACAAATATACCTTCTCTCCAAGTTCGGCACCTCACGAAATCTTGATCTGGTTCTGTTGCTTCTTTTCTCCAAGGAACTCAGCCTCCAAACTCTGCAACACAAGGAGAAAGCTTCTAGGGCAAAGGTGTGGGCAAAGAGAGTCCCAATTCCTCTAGCATGACAATGCAAAATTTCAAGTCCCCTCTCATGGACCTCCCTACCTCTATTTATATGCTTAATGAAGAGTTAGGGTCGAAGACAAAGTAGTTACAACTGAAGGAGTCAGTTGCATAACTACCCAAACTGCCCGAATTTCAAAATACATATTTTTTTGACATTTTCAAAAGGCGTACGCAGGTTGTAGAGACAACAGTCGCGTACACGAGGAGGTATACGTGGGTTGCAATGTAGAAATTCATGTATTTAAGGCGTACGCAAGTATTATATATAGCAAGTCACGTACACATAAAAAAAACTCATTTTTAGGGTACTTCTGGGCATTTTCAGACTTTTGGTGTCTTCTGGAAAGTTTTAGCTAACAGAAATATCTTTCCAATGGTGCAGAGGTCAAATGGAGTTACAGAACTCAAGATATGGGTCCTCCAAGTTAGGTGTTTTTTTAGTAACTTTCATGAAGTGTTGTCATGGAAGTGTCGACATGCGACGGAATCATGGGAAAGTAGTCACAGGCAGAGATGTGTCATTTTGAGCTATAACAGGGGTTCGACACCTATGGGTTTTGTTGAGGAAATGAGTTGAATTTGCTTCTTGTGGATTAATATCCCCAACTTGAGGGTGGATTTTGTTATAGATAGCTGGTATAATAGAGTGCTTATGGATGGTAGGAACGTCCTTAGTCTATAGTCAGTTGGAGGATATTTTAAGATAAGTATCCAACTGTGTATGAAATTCCATGTATATTTGTATATTATATATATTGTCTAGTTTAATGTTACGTAAATACTTAAGTACATGGATTTCTTGGCATTGTATGAGTGCATCATGCTAGAATTTCTTGTAATGTTTTAATATGTGCATATGTTCCATTCAAGTTATCATATACTTAATTCTGCTATAAATTTGATCATTAATTCATGGAAAATGGATTTGGGTATCCATGGCGAAATTAGTAAGTTGTTTGAGTACCTTATGGCCCTAATGGCATGGTACATATATGAATCATCTAGGCGTGGTACATATATGAATCCTTGGGAGCAAAATATAATATGGGCAAATTTGGGCTTAACTAGTCATGACTATGGGGGGTTCCAACTGAATCCAAATGATCCCGAATCTGGAATGCAATGGTTTGGTGAGTCTTAGTACATCCCACGATTACCTATGAACATTTTTAATCAAACTTTATGCTTCTACAACTTGGTTTGTGGCTAATGACAAAAAATGCAAATTTCCTAGGAAATTGTGGTCAAAATCCCCCTAGTGTTTGGGCTAAATAAGTTCTATTCTTGGCCACGTGTAATCGTCATTGTTGTTGGAATTTCAACAACCAAGCATCAAACTTTTGAAAAGATGAACCATCATTCAAATACTAATTTATTTAAGCGGGGGTGAAAAAAATACTACTCTTTCAGTATTTTAACCAAATTTACGTCACAAACCATTCTTGCTATCAATGTTGGAAAGTAATGTCATATTATTGCACCCAAATGTAGTATATCACAAAACCCATGTAAACCAATTCCTCCTACATAAACAAACATTTGTTGAGATTAATCAATATTTATCCTTTTGTTACCATTGCAATAAGTCTTGCCTCAAATGATCAATGTGATCTCCTCTTGTCCTATTGAAAATCAAGATGTCATCAAAATAAACAACACATATTCCCAAATAGGGTTCAATGTTTAATTCATCAATTTCATGAATGTGTTAGTTGCACTACGAGTTTAAATTGCATGACAAACCATTCATAGAATCCCACCTTGGTCTTCAAGGAGACTTTCCATCCATGCCTTTCTCTAATCTGGATTGGATGATAACCACTATTGACGTATAACTTGGAAAAATCATCTAGCACCACTCAAAAAACTATCCCTTCCTAGCAAAGGAAACCTATATCTAATTTAATATTGTTTATAGCTCTAGAATTTGTGCACATTCTCCACTCACCTCCTTTATTGAGTGAAAATATAGTGGGGTGGCATTAAGGTTTCTCAGATTAAACCTATATCCAACAATTCTTGAATTTGGAAGATTTACTTTTTGCATGACTATTCCAAGTGGCACATCCCCTAAAACTATATCCTTTAACTTCTCCAATACTTCACTAACCACTATTAGAATATAACTTTTAACCACTTAACCATCTTTCAAAAATATATAAAAATAAAGCCTAATCAACTTGACTTCTTTAAGGAAGGATTTCAATGAAGATAACATTCCCTCGTGTATGTTAACTCAAGTCATCATTTCTTGCCTTCCTTGTCTACAGCCAAAAGTCTTTTTTCCTCCCTTCTCAGTTTAGAAAGTGTTTGTCTTTCCATTGTGAGTGGCATTCTTATCAAATTTCCAAAGTCTTGCTGATGAAATATGGTAAGCTTCCATGGGCAACACATTTCTTGAAAACATCCCAGTATGAAAAATAATTAGAAATTTCTTTAAAAATGTTAGTTGGTATCATTTTTGTAACCATGAAACTTTACAAGCACTACGACACCATGTACATTTCAAAGTATATTCTTACTCACTTTAATAGAAACCAAGCTTTATGTAGTGCCGCTATAAATAATCGACAAACGCATTTCACCTCCCCCTCCTTATACATGATTTTGAAGATATTATTTAGTTGTCCATGCTCCCAATCTTCATGCGAATTCTCTAGTTTCAACATAACTCTTTGAAACATAATATTCTCTCATTGCTCTTGATGAAATTCAAAGACAATATCGTCCACGACTATTTTTATTGCTTGAGTCATGAGTTCTACATAATCCTTCATTCATATTCCATGAGCATTCACTTGTTTTATTCCCTTGTACACCACACTAAAGCATGAGCCCATAGATTCTACTTTGATATTTGATATTTCCATATCCACATTGTAACCTCCTACAAATCTCTGATTTTTAGAACTTGCACTAGCCTCTTCATGCCATTGTGTTTTCCTCTTCTTGCAAATTGTTTTCTTCTTCTTCTTGTGATTTTGCTTCTTTTGCCTTCTTTCCTTTCGGACAATTTACCTTCAACACTAAAGCCAAGTGGTAAGCCTTCAACATTGACCAAACATCCATCAAACTTATTCCATCATGTATGTTAAATCTGAAGTCATTAACATGCTTTGCAATGGATTCAACACTCTAAATATTTTTCCCTAATCTACAGAATTCTTATGTACTCAACATTCTTCTCTCTTTTCTTAAGTGGTTGTCTCTACACATTCAATGCAAAATCGACATGGAAGAATTTTCATTTTAGTTTGGACACCATCGCATCCCATCCCATCTTCGAATTTTTTCTAGTATCATTTTGTTATTGCTCCATTGCAAAATATCCCACGATAGTGAAGCATGTTCTCTCAATTTGGTAATGACAAAATTTAATTCTTACTGATATTTTATTTTATCAAACTCCAATAACATTTCCATCTCACGAATCAGTTGAAGCCTCAACTAGCCCTAATTCGACGACATTGTGGACCACCCTTTAAATTTTTAATGAAGCCTGATTAAGTAGACTATGCTCCCTTTGTTCTATTTTTTACGCTTAATTGGTGATTATTGGTTGTTGGATAAAATTACATCGATTGAATGTGTGTTTTGTATTTTTATTTTATAGCACAACTAAAATAGTGTATGGCATTTGCATTGTGAAGTTGGTTTGACTTGCAAGTTTTATCTCCCCACTTGTGTTGCATTGCATATACTCTAGTCTTTGCTCTTACACCTCTTGTTTTTTACTTTACTCTCATGTGTTTAAAGTGTTAAATGTAACCTTGTCTAGGTTTCATTAAAGCTAATTTTCATCATGGATAAGCTAATTTACAGAATTCTTATGTAGTCAACATTCTTCTCTCTTTTCTTAAGAGATTGTCTCAACACATTCAATGCAAAATCAACATGCAAGAATTCACATTTTAGTTTGGACAACATCCCTTCCCATCTTTGGAATTTTTCCTTGTCATTTTGTTATTTCTCCATTGCGAAGTATCCCAAAATAGTGAAGCATGTTCTCTCAATTTGGTAATAACAAAAGTTAATTCTTACTGATATTTAAATTTATCAAACTCCAATAACGTTTCCATCTCACAAATCTATTGAGGCCTCAACTAGCCTTAAGTCAACTACTTGTGGATCACCCTTTAAATTTTTAATTGAGCCTGATTAAGTAGACTCTACTCTTGCGCTGGTTTTTAACACTTAATTGATAATTATGGGTTGTTGGCTAAAGTTACATTCATTGAACATATGTTTGATATTTCTATTTTATAGCACAACCATGATAATATGCGGCATTTTCATTGTCAAGTTGGTTTGCCTTGCAAGTTTTCTCTTCCCACATTTGTTGCATTGCATATGCCCTGGTCTTTGCTCTTGCACCTCTTGTTTTTTACTTTGCTCCCATGTATTTAAAGTGTTATGTAACCTTGTCTAGAGTCAATAAAGCCATTTTGTATCATGGATAATCTCATGACCAGCTATTGCGTAGAGTTGAAAATCTCTTTAAATGATCATAGGAACATAATGCCTGAGGGTTTCGGGGGCTCAAAAGATGGCACAGCCTTGCGAAGTCTAATAACAAATTTTTTATTATCATATTTGAAGGGTTTAATTTGAAATTTGAAATTTTCCTTCACAATATTTGATTAGTCGCATTGAACATTCCCTTTTGAATTTTAACTTCTTTAATCTTTTAGCTTCCCCTACAAGTTATGTCAAACATGATCCGATATGCTCAAATATGCTCAAAATTGAATGGTAGCCATTATGGACAAGAAGTTATGTCAAACATGATCCGATATGCTGAAAATTGAATGGTAGCCATTACGTACAAGGACATTTTCACATTTGGAGAGCCATGGAACTACCTAAACGACAATTTTTATCCTCGTGACTAGTCTATATGAGCATCCCACTCTTGAAATTTTATCCCCGTGACTAGTCTATATGAGCATGCCGCTTTTGGTTCTAGGTTCTAAACTAGATTGGTGTGAGGCAAATATTTGTAACAACTCTATATCTTCGTCTTGGGAGTCTGAATCAATCACATCCATGTCAAATGTGGTGATATCAAAGAAACTAGTTAAACCAACATTATGGCAAAGAACATGTTGAATATTTCCATTTGCATAACAGAACTTGGGACTCGGATTTCATGGTATGTTTACTTTATAAGCCCTCCACACAATCAGCTAGTGAAGAAAATATGTTGTAGAGTTATTGCCCCTACATTAAGGAATACATTAACAATTTCCTTTGCTTTTGGCTTCATCAAAAAACATTTTTTTTATGATTTAGAGCCTTTGGTATAGATACATACACAACCCAATAAGCGTCCACCATTTTCCTGGGATGGATACATACACAACCCAATAAGCGTCGACCATTTTCCAAGAAAGGGGTAGCATAAAGTCTAGAATTCGGTTCAAGTTTAGAAATACAATAAGATGGTTTTTTGGTTAAACTATTATTAATAAAAAGAGAATCTTGGATAATGCTGGTTTTTTGAGTAAATTTTTTTCTTCAACTATAGGAACAACAACCTCCCAACCTCCAAAGAGTATATTCAACAGCTTTCAAGCCAGATATACCAATAACTTGTGACTTAATAGGGGACGAGACGTCCCAGAGCCCACCAAGGTGAACCTCTATCTCAGGGGTCGTCTACCCTTCGAACCTTGTCACAACGAGCCGACGAGCAACCTTACCCCCACCGGTTTTAAACTTGTAACCTTCAAGAAGATAACACATGTTCTTGGATATTGGATATTGTTGTACCACTACCCCACCCCGATACCACCTCCACTTTGATACCAACTCCCCCACCCCAAAACAAGTCTAGGCCCTTTTGGATTGTATCAAAAACTTTTGGACTGTATCAAAAACTTTAAGTATGGCTCGGTTCATGTCAAGGTCAATCTCAACCACCTTTCAACATTGACCTTTTGATCACTATCATATATATCTCGTTCTTCCTTACTAAATTGTTGGGCCGAATGAAATCTATTTGTATCACTTGTTCTCTATCATATAGATCTTGTTCTTCCTTACTAAATTGTTGGGCTGAATAAAAACTACCTTTCAACATTAACCTTTTGATCACTATCGTATAGATCTTGTTTTTCCTTATTAAATTGTTGGGCTGAATGAAACCTATTTGTATCACTTGTTCTCTATCATATAGATCTCATTCTTCCTTACTAAATTGTTGGGCCGAATGAAATCTATTTGTATCACTTGTTCTCTATGACACAGATCTTGTTCTTCTTACTAAATTGTTGGGTTGAATGAAAACCACCTTTCAACATTGACCTTTTGATCACTATCATATAGATCTTGTTTTTCCTTATTAAATTGTTGGGCTGAATGAAATCTATTTGTATCACTTGTTCTCTATCATATAGATCTTATTATCCTTACTAAATTTGTCGAGCTGCATGAAATCTATTTGAATCTCTTGTTCTCTTTCGCCACAAGAAGATTTATTAAGATTTTTGGCTTCTTGTTCTCTTGTGGCTTTCTTGTTCTCTTTCGCCACAGGAAGATTTATTAAGATTTTTGGCTTCTTCAATTAATGAGAGATGTCCTTTTCATTTTTAAATCTTGTTCAACATTTCAAATCATTCCAGACTTTAAGTGTCAGCAAATGGGCTGAATGAAAACCACCTTTCAACATTGACCTTTTGATCACTATCATATAGATCTTGTTTTTCCTTACTAAATTATTGGGCTGAATGAAATCTATTTGTATCACTTGTTCTCTATCATATGATCTTGTTCTTCCTTACTAAATTGTTGGGCTAAATGAAATCTATTTGTATCTCCTTGTTTTCTTTCGCCACGGGGATTTATTAAGATTTTTGCCTTTCTTCAATTAATGAGAGAAGTCCTTTTTATCTTTAAATCTTGTTCAACATTTCAAATCATTCCAGACTTAAGTGTCAGCAAAGTATTTCAATTTAGTCCAGACTTTGTTAGGATAACATATAGTCCTATTAAGATTTTTGGCTTCTTCAATTAATGAGAGAAGTCCTTTTCATCTTTAAATCTTGTTCAACACTTCAAATCATTCCAAACGTTAAGTGTCAGCAAAGTATTTCAACTTAGTCCAGACTTCGTCAAAATAACATATTGTCCTATCAGTACATGGTTAAACCTGTTTTAGTGTCCCAATGTATTAAACATATCATCTCAATTCATTACTCAAGGATATCTTCAATTTATCCTTCTTTCATCCCTTGTGACATTCATTCACAATTGATTCAAATTTGATGACAAAATCCATTCCTTCATTCTAGTCTTTCATCAATGAGGTTCAAAACAGTCCCCATGATTCCTTTTGCATATTTGCATTGGCTCTGTTCATTAGGCTAAGACAGATTTAGTCCTTTAACTTGGATCTTTTCGACCAAGTTGTGAGGAGTTCAATGTTTGTTAAGCTTGTATTCAATGGTTCGTTTTCAAAAAATTGGTACACTGCCCATAAGGTCAGCATTTTCAAATTTGGACAGCTCTTTAACTACCCACATGACCATTTTTATCCTCACTACTAGAGGATGGCTTCCATCTTAACGGGATCTATCTTGAGTTCCCCTTCACCAATCACACACCCCAAATTACACCAAATACACCAATGACTACCGATGGCTTCCATCTTAGCGGGATCTATCTTGAGTTCCCCTCCACCAATCACATACCCAAATTACACCAAATACAACAATGACAACCGGGCAAATTCACATTTCTTAATATTTTCCAGCAGCTGATGCTTTTTCAAAATCTCCAACACTTGCATGACATGTGAAATATGCTCTTCCAAGGTAGAGAGAAAAACAATATATCCTCCAAGTACACTATAAAAAGAAGAAAGGGACGCACTATCATTCAACAAAAGCATAAATTACGCTGGTGCATTCCAAAAACCTCCATATTTATCCTCACTACTAGTCCATATGAGCAGGCCTCTTTTGTGTTCTAAACTACATTGGTGTATGCAAAATATATGTAACAAAGTATAGATCTTTGAATCAATCACATCCATGTCAAATTTGATGATATCAAGGAAACTGGTTATACCTACATTATGTCAAAGAACATGTAGAAAATTTTCAATAGGACTCGGATGTCATGATATGTTTACGATATAATCTCTCCATACAATCAGCTAGTAAAGAAAATCTGTTGTATTGTTATTGTAGAGCTGATTGTATTGTTATTGTATTGTTATTGTAGAGCTGATTGTATTGTTATTGCGTCTACAATAGGGAATACATCAGCAGTTTCCTTTGCCTTTGACTTCACCGAAGCATGAAGCACAATTTTTTTTATGATTTAGAACATTCGCGATGGATGCATACACTAAGTTTCCTTGGTTATCACCTCAGGTCTTAAGGCCAGGCTCGAATCTTGCAGAAATATTAAGGAATCCATTAAAAAGATTGGACCTACATATGTGGAGTCTGAGGAGCGTCGACCATTTTCCAAGAAAGAGGCAGCCCAATTAAGTCTAGAATTCTCGGTTGAAGTTTAGAGACAGGCACAATAGTGTTTTATCTAAATCTTACGAAGCTTATAAACTCCAGGGAATACTGCTCCACAAGCCAATGAACATGTTTCCCAGACATATATTGTATTCCAGGGGATGCTGTTCCACAAGCCAGATATTGTATAGCAGGGGATACTGTTCCACAAGCCAATGGAAATGTTTCCCAGACAGATATTATACATTTATCAAGAATAATGGGACAGCAAGACAATGAGCTTTCATCGTACAAAAGTCCACTTGGTTTTTCACGTTCTTGCTGTCACACAGTGGCAAACACTATACAACTGACGTAAGAGCACAAATAATCCTGATAAGTTTTCCACAAATTGGCCAGTTTTGGACATTCAGCCATTAGTTGTGTTCAACAGTGAGGCTGATAATGGAGATTCTGTTTGATTTCGTACAAGCCCAAACCAGCAAAATGCAATGCCTCTCTACCTTGCTACATTACAAATCCTAACAACTGCAGACTCTAAATTATGGCAGCATCTCTTCATTTACATAATATGACTGCTAAATACACGCCAGCATTCAATATAAGAAACACCAAGCATCCTCACAATTTACCCTTTGACAACATACATAGAGTACATGTTGAAGTACCATTCAAAATAACATCAAACATTCTAACATCAACAATAAAAAATACCATGAATCCTAACTATATGCACCAAAATTCCACATTAGAAATTCCAAAAACCTTGACAATATCTGAAAATATATGTTAAATAAACCTTTAAAATAGTATCAGTGTGATTCCAACTCCTAATGAAAGCATCCATTACAATGATGCAATCATTCAAAATACCTCTTATCTTCCTCTTGCCAGAACAGTTATTTGCTCATCATCCATGAATATCCTAAATTGCATAACATCATCTCAAATAAATGGTTGAGTAAATATCCGAATATCATGTGGAATTGCATTCCCAAAAGAAAAAAAACGAACATGCATATATTCTGTCAAAAAAAACTTACACTGCTGTACGAATTGGAGGAAATTTCAAAGCCTATATCTCATTTAGACATGCTATTCCTTCAGCCAAGGTGTTGTCTCCTGTATCCACTCGAAAAAATCACCATCTTTGAACCATTGAACTGCAAAAACATAGAATTAAACACAAAAGAAGGAAAGGAAATTTTGTTAGTTTGGATTGTGATGAATCTTGAAAATGACAGATGGAAAATATGCATGCAGATAAGCGAAGAAAACCATTTAAGCTTTTAACCAATTATGCCATTACAGTTGAACAAGAGCATGACCATCATTTCCCCGCTTTTGGTATTAATTTCATTGTTAGTTTAAAATTAAATTTATCAACTATTCGTATACACTCTTTGAGAGAAGGCAAACAAAAGTTGATGAAACCTAGATTACTGTTCCTAGACGACCTATTGTGCCCTTTAGTTTGAATGCATGCCATGGGAAAAGTTCGACAACATGGTGGAATGAAGGGTATTTCACATCTTTATATATCTTTAGGTTTCAAAGATGCATATTAATTCTTAAACCATATATTACTAATCGTAAATAATTATTAGTAGGTTTATTGGCCCACTGTTAATATTTAGGTTGCAGAGTGCCATAGAGACAACTATGAATCATTATCAAGCCTTGTGTGCAATACTTTCAGGACTCCTTTAACTATTTTAGTCATCTGTGTTCCATTCTGCCTTAACTAGGATCTGCTTTTAAGTTTTGACTCATCTACATTATATTACCAAGGCTTCAAAACAATCCTTAAGGAACTTATGAAAACTGCATTTTGCGTTGGAAAACATTACCCCTTCCATATTTTATTGATTTCTTACAAAGCCATTTGTTTAGGAGACTCTTAGGTATCAAATTATTTGCAACTAACGAAACTCCAAACCTTTCTCTGGAATTTCCTGTTCTGGAAGCAACTTCATTCACAGAAGCCCACTTCTTATCTTTCAGTTAAAGAATTAAGTCAAATATTTACCATCTGAGCTGGTTGTATTTGGCTCCACTTTACCTTTTAATATTGATGTTAAACTCGCCTAGAATTGCTACAGATTAGAATGTTATCTTTAATGCTTCTACTGTTTATCATTTATGTAATTAGAGATTGAATTTCAACCAATTTTCCCTGATTTCTCCCGGTGCGGACATGAAAATGTGCTTTAGCTCCATGGTTTTCAATTATAAATTCCAAACATGTTTATACTCTGTACCTTTCATTAAATTTAAAAAATTAAAACTAATCCAAAACAATGTGTTTGGATTAAAACTAATCCAAAACAATGTGTTTGGATTAGAATGACCTAAGGACTACGATTTGATGGTGATAGGATTGACTGCTATTCTCCCTACTTGAGTATAATAATATCCCATCATGTAAAATGGCTCCTGGAAAATGTAAATGCTATTTTGTTTAGATTGTTAATATTTATTATTTTGAAGCCTAACACCCTGAGCTGTGACTTGATGAATGGTCGTCTGATTTTATATTTCATGTTGTAATTCTATGGAGGGCTGGATTGCACGGAGATGTCAAAGAGGGGTTTAGTTTAATCATTAGACTGCCCTATTTCCTGTATTGGGGCATGGGAATGGGTGTTAAGTTGCATGGATCATATAAAATATACCTCTTTGACCTAGCATGTGTGGACCTTAAAAAGTCACGATGAAAATATGGGTCCCTATTCACCACAGAACAATGGATGCTTAAAAACCAAAACTATGTTTGTACTCTGAGCTCTGCAAGCTCAAAGTAAAGATGGCTGCAAAACAGTCCAGGTTGTGAACTGACCTGATGCAAAATTGCATTGAAGCATTTGAAAATAAGGATGCCCTACTGGAATTTAGCCTTTCTTTGGTTTGTCTTACGAGGAAATTCAAAAAAAAATTAAAAAGCTTATGGACAATATCAGCAAAACATTGTGAAGGGAACTACTGGTTATTTTCCCACTGACCCAATCTCTGGTTGCAGTACTGCTCAAATTAATAAAGCTCAATAGGAAAATGTTCTCTATGCTTCTAGAGTGGGGCCAAATCTTCTCCATTTAATGCATTACTCACACCAATAAAAAGGTGGTATTTTGGCTAGAAAGATGGTTCGTTAAAGCCGTCAATGACAAAGGCAAAGTTGCTACCTTGAGATACTATGAAATTAGTTTTAACTAACAAGCCCCCTTCATGAGCAACATTTTCTAGTATAACAGAGCACTAAAACAGGTCCAAATTTGTAAATCATTCATTCTAGCCAAGGCAGGTAAGACAACTACCAGGATCCATCCTTTTATTGAAGGGGTTGGTCTATCAGGAAGTTGATCATAAACTGTAATGCAAGAATTCCTTTTATTGAAGGGGTTGGTCTATTAGGAAGTTGATCATAAACTGTAATGCAAGAATTTCTGGATTCACAATTTGGAAATTAATACTGTGGTTATCCACACTTTCGAATCCAAATCATTTCCCTTCATAAAAGTAACCAGTATAACATTTTATATTGCAATTGGCATATGCCCATTGTCATTGGTTCAAAATTCACATTGTATTTGTAACCACTCCCTGCCTTCATATAGCCCAGGCAGGTAGGGTTTACAAATACAATGTGAATCATGAACCAGGACCAATCCTTTGCAGAGCTTGCCAGATTTAAAACAAATAACATAAAATGTAATGCTTTAAGTTTCGGATACACATAAAATGAACTTAGTTACAACTAACAAAGCCCCCTTCATGAGCAACATTTTCTGGTATAACAGAGCAGTAGCACTAAAACAGGTCCAAATTTGTAAATCCTCCATTCTATCCCAGGCAGGTAAGACAGCTACCAGGATCCATCCTTTTGTTGAAGGGGTTGGTCTATCAGGAATTTTATCATAAGCTGTAATGCAAGACTTTCTGGATTCACAATTTGGGAATTAATACTGTGGTTATCCACACTTTTGAATCCAAATCCTTTCCCTTCATAAAAGTAACCAGTATATCATTTTATACTGCAATTGGCATATGCCCATTGTCATTGATTCAGAATCCACATTGTATTTGTAACCACTCCCTGCCTTCATATAGCCCAGGCAGGTAGGGTTTACAAATACAATGTGAATCATGAACCAGGACCAATCCTTTGCAGATCTTGCCAGATTTAAAACAAATAACATAAAATGTAATGGTTTTGGATACAAATTTTAGGGAGTAGATGCAATGGGTTATCCACAAGTTTGGATTCAAATTGTATATTGCAACGGGGTCCTTAAGATTCTTGTTGGATAGAAAATCTGCTCCAGAAAAAGCTGTAAAAGAAGCTTTAGAAACATTTTCTCAATTATTGTTAATTATTCAAATCTCTAGCTCCAGACAGGTAGGATAACTACCAAGACTAATGCTTTAGCCTGGAAGGATTGGCTTTCCTTACTTGGACAACTACCAAGACTAATGCTTTTGGCCTGAAAGGGTTGGCTCTCCTTACTTTTAAAATTTTGAAATTGTTATAAAAGCACTCCTTACTTTTATTTGCTACGTAGCTTCATCATAAAAAAAAGATACAAGAGAACTATCTTTCTTCCATCCATGCCTAGGTATTGATTTTAATTGCTAGGTAGCTTTAACGTTGTGAAAAACGGATTACCCTAAAAAGAATATAGGGGAACCTTCTAAAAAGAATATAGAGGGGCCATCTTCCATCCGTGCCTGATCGTCTCTTTTCTGGAATTCGAAAATCCTATGCTTTTAGTTACCATTAAACAACACATAAATTATGTCATTAAGAGGAGGTCTAGAAGGCCATCATCACAAAATCATTGTCTCCCTCATGAGGTAATATTTTTATAACAATTACTACATTGTTAATATATATAGGTTTATTTGGATGGTATGAGAAAAGTTTGAATTGAAATTTTTCTTTAAAATCGAAATAATAAAAAATTACCACACACTAAAATGGTGTGTAGTTAGAAAAACTTGACCTCACTCAAACTGTATCATTAATAAATATTACTTAATACATATTGAATTACCAAACAAATTCCCTATTCTTGATTAATTGGTTAAATATTTCTTTTAAATTCCAAAATAGATAAATTTTTCCTTATCATTATTTGCAAAAACATAAATATAAGGCATCCACTACATTGTCTACAGAAGCATAAATATATAACAATCCTCCAGTGGGATCTGTTCACTACAGCGGCACTTATTTTCTATAGAACAATCCTTCATTCTGTTCATTATTCCAAATCCACCTGAAATCTGGTAGAGATGAACCTTGTAAAGCTGCAGCTGTCGCTTGAGAGCCTTGTAAGCTCATCTAGAATACCGGATAAACTGTCACACAAATCTAAATAGAGACTTCAGGTTTGCAAGCTCTCCTATAGCACTTAGCAATGCTTTTAGCTTTGTACATACTGAAAGATCCAAAACCTGAAGCCGAGGAAGATTACTGATAACTTCAGGTGCATATTCAATTTCAGTTGAATTCAAATTGAGAAACTCGAATTCTATGAGTTGCCACAGTGAGCACTTGGCAGTGATTTTATTGGAGACTTTGATAGATCAAGCACCCTAAGAAAAGCAAGGTTTTGAAGAAAGGCTTCTGAAACCCTCTAGGATATCTGGGAGAAAAGTAACTGCTATGCTATGTCACCAGCGATACTTTCACCGATCCTTAAGGGATGCGAACCTATATTTTGTTCCACTCTGCTAACCGAATGAAGGATCACATGTAAGCTGCCATTGCTATTGAGAATGTTTATACTATATATACCCCAAAGCCTGATTTGAGATCTAAACAAGGGTGGATTGAAGTTAAAGACAAAGTGATGGATTCTTTGTTTGTTGAATATTAATCTAAATTGACCACAATTTAACCGGGTGCAGAGGGGGAGAGGAGCTTACTTGACTCGTCATTGGGCTGTCTTCGAGACTCCATCGAGGTCCCTTGCAGGGCCAGGAAAGGGGCAGAACATTTACTTAAAGAATCTGGTAACAGGGAGAGGGATTTTATTCTCAGACCAAGTTCTGTTTGGCGGACATAGCAAAACAAGGGACATAAAAATGAGATTCGCGAGCTCGTAGGACCTCTTTTTTGCCAACTCCACAGCGGCCATGATAAAGCTGGGAAGCTTGCGTTTCAGAACTGATTGAAGCAACGGAGAAATTCAAAAAGATTGTAATGCATTTAACTCCCATTAAAATTTTGGTAATCGTATCACCGAAAACATTTATATAGTCTCATCGATGGATTTCTAGATTTCGCAATGGAAATATAAAGAAAATGCAACCAGCTGATCTAAAATATTATTAGCTGACCTGGCTTTTTGCTATAATCAAATTTTAGTTGTTTCTAATTTATTGGTGAATCTTAAATTGTTTTACCTGGAGATACTCCCCCCTTGATAACCTAACCTACCCTAACAAATTACACCTCCACTCCACTCCCAAACCCCTTCCACTACCTTCGGTCGGTCCATTAACACTTTCCCAACCCCATTACTGTTACTTCACGACCTCCGCTCCTACCACCTACCCCGCTCCCCCTACCACCTCTTCCACCAATACCGGAGCAGCACCTCTTCCCCTACCTCGCTCCCCATCGCTTACCCATTCCACTCCCCCACCGCTAATCCCACCGCGACGTCACCTCCGCTCCCAGATCGTAGTACCACCTTCGGTCTCCTCCACGGCACCACCTCCCCTCCCCTGCCATTAGCCCCCACTACCCTGCCATTCGCCGCAGTACCCCCTCCACTGCTATACCGCTTCCTCCACATGCGCCAACACTTTGCCTACACACCTCCACCACCACCTTCCCTATACAACACCTTGCCTACACAACTCCGCCGGAGAGGGGGGAGATGTTACAACTCCGGAGAGGGGGAGATAGGGTGATATGTTTTTCTCCCGCCCCTATCATCTCCAACTCTCCTCTTCCCTCCAACTCCAACTCCAATTTGAGAGAGGTTTTTCACCTCCCTCTACTGCACTCCCCCAAATAGGAGATGTGCCTAGGAGAGCCATTCCCATGCAATGGAATGGACCCACCACTATTACGTGCATCCCTTTTACTTGAGATGCTAAGGAAAGGCACTCCCCAAATGCAATGCAATGGGAGTGACCTCCTCAGGCTGGGGCGTTCTTCAACACCCACAGACCCCGTATACGCTGTCAATAGACTATTCTTCTTATTTTATACTCCTAACTTCGGCATGTATTTCATTTACTATGCATGTGGGATAGCCTAACTTCGCAGTCCATTCCACTTATTAACTTTGCACGTAGAATAAAATTAAATGGAAGCAACTTGCCTGGCAAATGATCATCTGCAGTCCACCCTCGAGGAACAAAGCCCTCCGTCTGTACTTCTCAACAACCAAAATGGAGATTATGATCGAAGACAGATTCATGACTACAAGAATAACTGCAGACAAACCCAAAAGATATAATCTAGAAGAGAAGAGAACTGGAGACCAAAACGCCACGGCGTTGATGACCGAGAGCTACTGAACGAAGTGAATGGTGAAAGCCATGAGGAGTTGAGGTCTGTATTTCCTTCTCATAATGTTGCGGAAACGATGCTTTACCCTCTTGGAAATCTCGGTAACCTCGATCAATTCCTGCAGCTCCTCCTGGGCGTCTGGCATGCCGCGGATCCTCTGCAGCACGGCCCTGGCCTTCTCCGTCTGCCCTCTTTCGATCACACTGCCGGGAGTATCGGGAAGGGTAAAGGAACCCAGCACTTGGACGCCTGCCAGCCCCAGGGAAAGACGCCACCCCCAAGGATGGTTCTTAGCTGTGCGATAGTTTATCAGAGTCGCAGAAAGGACAAACCCAAATTCCTAGAAATAGTTGGAAGCCAATGTTGACGGCTCCCCTCAGTCTGGGAGGAGCCATTTCGGACAAATAAATATGTACAGACTTAACAGGCTGAAAAGCATGACAATGCCATATGAGTTTCTTACTCCACTATAAAGAAAAGGGGTAAAAAAATAGTGTTCTTGTTTTACAAAATCAAATCATAGCCTGAATAGAGATGAGCCTGAGCTTACTTGATTAGTGAAAGCCACACCAAAGCCCAGCAAGATACGTCCAACGATCAGCATTGCTACATTGACAGCAGCAGCGCCATTGAGAAAGGTAAAACCGCCGACCAGCATGGACTTCTGTCGTCCGAAAGCCCTTGTTGCCGCTCCGGTCGTCAAAGTCTGTATATGGATCCATGTTGGAAAAGATTTAGGCAGAGAAAACCCCATAAACTATGGCATGGATGTAACTCCACCAGAAATTTAGGCAGAGAAAACCCCGAATGACAAGAGCTAGGGCGCCCGAGTCCAGACCGTGACCAAATTCTTGTATAAGATTAGGTAGGTAGGAGGGGAAAGTACATTTAACTTAGTGGTACGTGGTACTGATGTCCAGGTCCAGGTGTCACCTGGTAAAAGGACACAAAACCAAATCGATCCACACACCATTATGGTTTCACTTTACTACATGACAAATCGACACGATTATGGTTTCACTTTCAAGAAATGGAAATGAAGCCTAACATCAAAACACACCCAGTTAATCAATAGATGGGTGCTATGTTTTATCCCAACAAAAAATAATTGAGTATATGGTATTTTAACGGTATCTTTTTGAAGCACATAACCGCTTTGATTAAGACCCATTGTGCATTTGTACCTGTCTCTAAGATGATCGTCAAGTGGAGTCATGCTCATACCATGGCTGCGGAATGGTTTCAACCTCAATATCGTCCAGTGGAGTCATGCTCATACCATGGCTGCGGAATGGTTTCAACCTCAATATCGTCCAGTGGAGTCATGCTCATACCATGGCTGCGGAATGATTTCAACCTCAATATGCATATTGAAATCAAATCCCAAGAAAAAGTAATTGAGTATATGGTATTTTAACCGTGATTTTTTAGCACATAACCGCTTTGATTAAGACACATTATGCATTTGTACTTGTCACTAAGATGATTGTCCAATGGAGTTGAGCAAAGTGCAGTGATGCTCATATCATGGTTGTGGAATGGTTTCAACTTTCAATATACATATTGATATCAAATCATTTATTTTTCATTTAGGTTGTCAATTCAAATTATTATTAACTATTTTTCAATTATTATGTCACTTCAAGGGTGACATATATGAATGGATCCGTTACACTGGTTAATTTTTTTTTTCCAATCACTGAAGTTTTCAAAAGTTTTGGATTTTCTATATTAAATATAAACTTTGAAAAAATATTTGTTGAAATGCGATTGGTTTGAAGTTTGCATGCGTCAGTCTCAATGTCTGCTCCTCCAGCATTGGCAGCGGAGCAGACGTCATACCCTCGTACTGTTGGGAATCTTTGGTCGAGTGAGTATTTAATGATTGGGATTTTGCTCGTTTTTCGAAAAAAGAGAATATTTAATAATAAAACATAACGTCCTTTTCCAAAAACGAGAATATTTACTGAAACATAACTCTAAATAATAAGAAAACCAAATCTTTGTGTCGTGAGTAGTATTAATAATAAAAAGTTGCATATTCCCTGCCTTAAGCTTGAATTTACATGGTGTATTTGCAGAACATATTCTAGTAGCTTGAATGCAAATATAGACAGTCAATTTGTCATTGACTCATATTCCCTGCCTTAAACTTGAATTTACATGGTGTATTTGCAGAACATATTCCAGTAGCTTCAATGCAAATATATACAATCAATTTGTCCTTGACTCATATACCACTGAAATGCTTCAAACACATGAATTTACATGGTGCAAATAGAACATATTGCAGCAGCTTGAATGCAAATATAGACAATCAATTTATCATTGACTCATATGCAACCGAAATGCTTCAAACACATATGGAAAGCTTTTGTGAACATGCAACAAATGCCAGCGATCCATAGTGTTACTAGAGCCAGTTATAGAAGAGAAGTAAAGCAACTAAGTTGTATTTTATTTGTCATTATCAGAAAATCAACAATGGATCGACAAATTTGTAAATGAGTACCAGGAAATGGATTGACAATTTTGTAAATAAGTACCATGTATAGTTCTAATAATATTCAAGAGAGGAGAGACTCATATAGTTCTAATAACGGTTCTTTATCATTCCCAAGATATTTCTTAAAATATTGCAGTAGTGGACAGGAGTAAATGTCAAGCAATTCTTTATCATTCCCAAGATATTTCTTAAAATATTGCAGTAGTGGACAGAAATAAATGTCAAGCTAGGACTTCTGTTGTTGATTTTTCTCACCATCCTTCACTATGGGCTTAGCTTCCAGTAAAAGAAGGTGATATGCCACCTTCCATGCTCAGTGTCCTTTATTTTGATTCCCGTGAAGAGGGGAATGGCATTCCATTGCTTTCATCTCTTTTGCGGTAGAGATTGTTTGTTGCGTCCTCTATGGGGTGAGACGCTCTCCTTTTATTTTTTGTTTTGTTGAAGAAGTTATTGCATCCTTTGTGGGAAAGAGACATGTGTAAAACGAAGTAAGCAACCACTTAAAGACTCAATTCGTGGAGCTAATGCGAAGTTTTAAGCAAACACGGGCCTTGCACCAAATTATAACGCCTTTGTATTTTGGTTTTAAGAAGATACTATGGATTTTGTACGTTAATGAAAGGCATTGTGATATTAAATAGCCGCTCTTTTGGTCAATGCACTTACAGAAACATGGTACATTTTACAATAGATGAGATGTGTAAAGTTCATGTGTAACATCTATGGATAAAAATGGAAAAAAAAATTGAAAAAAAAAACATTAGAATCTAAATTTAAATGTAAATGTGCCTTAATTTTAGATACCCTTTATCGATTAACACCTTAACTTTAAATATCTTACCCCATTAAAGATCTAAATCTCAATATCCTACTCCATTAGAGATCTAAATCTCAATTTATTTTTCTCGGTCTAAGTGCTTGGTAGCCACATCGATCTCTATACCACAGCTGAGAACTAGAGTTCAAGATGTAATAAATTACAGTAAGGTTCATGGAAATTTGTTGAATCTTTCAACCCATCTAAAGTGCTCGGCCACACATATATTGGAGTCTTTGAGTGTTTGTTTATTCTTCTATGGGAATTTCTTAGGGATAATTTCTGACTAAGTCATGAGTAAACTAACACATGCTGTGAAATATCTTATGTTCTACACATATTAGCACATCTATAATTATGTTAGTAATATTCATGTTGCATAAGAATCTCTTATAATTAATGCATATATGTACAAGTGAACCCATAGTACTACACATTAAGCTTGTTCTGTACATAGTTTATGCATATCCTATGGCATGCAATCAAAGTACACAATGGAAAATCAACACACAAACATATTTACAGAAATATGGAAGGGAAAATTGAAGCAATATACTCAATGCAGTTTCTCTTGCGAGTGAAACTCAATAACCAAAACCAATGTGAATGACTCTGAGTCTATGAACCACCACCTTTCCCATTCGGTCCTTGAAATTCCCTTTATACAATATAAAGAATCCAAACTGTTAAAACTAATTTTACTGCCTGGAATTCGAACCATCCCTTTGTTCGATTACAGAGTCAGTTACGATCAACTGAATGATTTTTTTTTTCTTCTCTTACATTGACAAAGCAATCATGGAAGTGAAGGCGAAGCAAGGACACCCCCATGCATTTCTCATTAGTGACCGCTTGTTTCATTGTTGCTTGCACTATAGACAGCGTCGTCGGACATGTTTTGTCAGAAAAATGTTGAGTTCAGCTGCCCATGCACATTTTTAGTAATGGAGCATACAATAAACAACACAATGAGAGTAATGCATCTGTGAATCTTCATGATTAGAAGAATTAGATGATTTCCTTTCCAGTGAAGAGAATGGAATCAAATTGAATGCAGGAAGACGATGTGTGCAGAGAGTTGGGGAAGACGGGGGGCTTCTTATAGCTGGAGGCGCAAAAATGAATCGACATTTTGTGATGCAGTCAACCTAAAAAATGGGCAGCAAAATGTATAAGATAATGTTGGGAGTGGGTGATAACACAAGCGATGATTACGTAAGGCTTTAAAAGATAATGTTGGGAGTGGGTGGTAACACAAGCGATGATTACGTAAGGCTTTAAAAGATAATGTTGGGAGTGAGTGGTAACGCAAGCGATGATTCTTTCTTAGAGTATCTATAATAGGTGCAACGTTCTTATATCAAATAGATAAGAGACTACGACAAATAAAGCACACAACAACGCCATATTTTGCAAATGTAGATTTGATACTTTCAGGTGATCTATAATAAGCACAGCCTGTAAAAGACTGCTTGATATTTGAAGATCCAACATTAGATAAACAAAAAATTCCATACCCATTTTGGCAAGATGAAGTAACTTGTTATGAGTTACATACCACAATCCATCAAAAAGACATACAATTCATTATGATTCTAAACAAAATGAGAATTAATAAACAATCAGACAAAGATATAGAATACATGAATTCTCATTGTTGCAGAAGTCTTCCATTGGATCCATTATTTCCATACATCTTTTACACACAAAAAAATGTAAAAAAACATAATACAAATGTTGACACACGTAAATGGAGAGCTAATATGCCTTGAACCAATTGATCAGCAAGAATGCTCTAACGAAATGTTTATGCGTTATGAAAAATCTATTTCATTGCCCGCACAGATACTACTAAAGTCAAACATGTTAATTGAGTTATTTCCAGGAAATTATAACATAGAAGATGGTTTAGTCAATGGTGCTGATGGAATTTTTAGGACCTATACAAGAAACAAAAATGAATTAGATATCATTTGGATAGAATTTGTAGATCTCTTAATAGGAACAAGCCAATAAAAAATATTCAATGAATTATACAATCAAGATATCAAATCAACTTGGACACCAATAATGCGAATTGCTAAATCATTATCAACAACATCCAACAAATCTTGAATTACAATTAGAAAACAATTCTGGATTCAACTTGCATCTGCTAGGACAATACATAGAACACAAGGTATAACTATAGATAAACTTGCATTTGATCCAACTAGAATTACAACACATCGATTAGTGTATAGAGCATTGTCAAGAGTGAAGAGCATTGAATCTGTGTATCTGTTTAATGAATTTACTCACAAGAACTTTCATGTTAAACAAAAAGTAGTAGATGAAATGAATCGTTTAACAACAAATGCAATATGGAGACTAGAACATGTACCAGCAACAATTTCATTTAAAAACAATTTGTCAATTTCCACATTGAACACACGTAGCTTACAAGCACATATTGAAGATGTAATACCAGATGAAGATCTTATGAATAGCATGGTTATTTGTTTTCAAGAAACTCATTTAACAAATGTACCAAGAAACAATCCACTATGTAAGTTCAATTTGAAAATAGCCCATTCTCTTCATGGATTTCTTACTTGCATAGATAAAACAATACAAACAGAAAGAATGATTAATTATTGCAACAACAAAGTTGAAGTTATTGTAACAAGTATTTATGTACAACAACCGATTTGCATATTAAATGTATCTGTTGCACCCTTGGTTGATCTATCAACAATAATTGAAACAATTATAACGGATAAAACACAATCATTACATTGTGATTGTCTCTTTGTAGTAATTGGTTATTTCAATATTGACTTTCCTCAAAACAATAAAAAAAACAAAATTCTTATCAATGAGATGGAAAACATACAATTAGATGAAATAAGACACAAGCTTTGCCTAAAAAAGGATTATAGATCACATTTGGACAAATTTTCCAATTAGACAATGCAGAATCAATATAACAAATGCATATTGGACAGATCATGATATAATTCACGCTATGCTATAGTTTCAATAAAAATCCTTTCCAATTTTCAAACACAAAGAACAAAGGTAAGCATACCATTATACTAGGCTATGATTTCTTTTACTAATCAATTATGCTAAACATTATTTATGTTTGGTATTAATTCAATATTTAGTATTAATACACTTTTTTATACCATATTTCATTGTTTTTTATATCTTTTATTATTTTGCAGCAAAAAAATGGAAAGACAAATTGAAACTAAAAACTTTAAAAAAACACCATAAACCAAAGAATTGTTGACATTAGCCTATCTATACAAGATTAACTGTATCTAATCATGTTATTAGTCCTCGTAAATAATAGGGAGCCCCCCTGCAAGATTTTGGCTCCCATTGTAATTATGATGGTAAGCAACATTAATAATATATTAAACCTAATCCTCTTCCCTCATTGCGTTGATGGAAAGACACTTGTCTCTTTATGAATAATGCATGGCATGCAAGTCTTGTCCTATTAAGTTGCGCAAGGGAGCCTTTACAGTCCTTCATTCCTCATGCTCCCTCATATATTCATTTGGGGTTCCCAATTTGTGTTCCTTTATGACCCTCATATGCACCTTCAACTATAGAGGTGGGATATTGCAGTGTTGATTTGCAATGTATGAGGATAATATCGTTGTAGCGAATTGGTTTTCAATGCAGTTAGAAAGCCTTTATTTGATGAAGAAGGTATCCCTTCACTTCTCTATAATTGACATAGGTGAGAATTTGAGTCCGATATTGTTAGGTTTCCAGGAATTACAATTTCATAAAGTTTAGGCCTTTTTACTTGTATAAGCCTGGGGATATTTAGAGGCTTTGTTCACCTTTAATGGACAATAATTCTATACTCCGGGGTTGAGGATTTTTTTCCAAGCTTTTATTTAGACAAATTTTGGATTTAGTTAGAGGTATTCTTATGCATAGGACAATATACAAGGCCTTTCTTGTTTGAATTGCCTCTTAGAATGGCCAAACCCTCCAATTCAAATTCAACTAGAGGAAAGGGGACATGTGAAATCCATAAGATATCAAGGGGAATGAATGGTCAATTGGAAAGTTTGTGTCAGGCTATCAAATATTTCAGTATTCATCTAGAGAAACAAGAAGTTGAGTAGAAGGAAATTGAGACAAATTGGCCAATGATATTGAAATGCACTATAAGATAATTATGGGATTGGCTCATGGCTCTTAGTATACTGCGGGTCAACTAATTATTTACATTGGATATGTTAGGTACATGCATATTGAAATAAAAATTATTTGACAAACTATCATGGATATGATAGAGCAATCTCTTCTACAGGCTAACCAAGGACCAGATCAAGCTGACCAGTTCATGGATGAAGTCCATAGTGGGAATACATTCAATTAAATTTGGATTTTATATGTATTTTAATTGTGTTTTGTTACTTGGCCAATATGTAAGGCATTATAGTTTCAAGTCTAATGGGGAAATAATAAGACAAGCTCTGTTTAAGTATGTTGTGGAAGAACTTTGTTTGTATGCTCAACTCATATACCTCATTGAAAAATATGAGGAGATAACTTTTGATCATATATATAGGGAATTCAATTATGAAGTGTACATGCTCTCAAAGGAAACTTTAAGCAAAGAAGAGGGACACATCTTCTATCAACACTTCCAAAATTTTACATTAAGAGAGTAGAGACATGTACAAATTTTCTAGGAGTGGCAAGGCTTCGATTGGACTCCTTGGGTGCAATAACCATCCTACAAACCTATCTCAACCTTAGAACAATAGTAGAGGCATTATTAATCTCTATTATTATCAGTGACATAACTAGGGGAGCCCTGGAATATAATATTTACTGTTTTTGTTCTTTTTTACTATGGATTCCTACATGTTTTTAAAATTGATATTAGTGGAACATTTGACATGTTTCCCCTGACGTATGCATGATCACTTTGGTACAGATTCAACACTTGGGTTAAATCACCCTATATGCAGCTTTGGATTTTTGAATTGATCCTATTTCTTTTGGATCAATATATTAGACAATATTTATTTTAGTTATTTTAGATGTATTTTATGAACTAAACCTGGTGCGATGCACGGACTTGGAGCCCTATATTTTGTTATTTTGTATTGTTGATTGGCTAGTCTTGGTTATTAGGTGGCTTTGACTATATGCTTGGAATTTGGTTATTGTGGTTAGCTCTTATTAACCATTGTGGGTGCTATATTGATGTTATTGTACTAGATATTTTTTTGTCAACCCTGGCATATACTTTAATATAGCATAGTTTTTTTTTCTAGTGAAAAAAAAACTCAGTAAGCATTTTTTAATCAAATTTTGAACTACATGTATCTTATGGTTGTTTGGTCTTCCACAACCCTTTTAATACAGTTATATAAGGTCGTATTTATAAAAAAGAAAACAATTTAGTTTAGTTTTAATTGTTTGGTGTGTCTATTAAAGCTATTTAATAGTAGTGGAACATTTTTTGAGTTGGTTTTAGTGAAAAGGTGGCACTCTAAACATTTTATTAAATGATTTCTTTTAGGTAGTTAAAAATAATTAGAGGAAGACATTTTTAACCCCCTCATACTGGGTTGTAGAGCATTTCTCGGCCAAAAAACAATCTCTTACTATACTTACTATAATTTGACATAAATTATGATAATTCAAATTTTAATGGTATTAATAAATTTTTAAGAATCTATCACTTATATTATGGAAGATGCGAGTCCACTTGGGGATGTATAACTTCTACCATGCTCATTGTGAAATTCACATGTATATTTTGTTAAAAGAATTAAAATATTATAAAAATTAACGAGTTGGCTCAAATTAGATTTAAATCATTTAGAACCACATATATATATATATAACTACACAAATTAGATAAATTGAAACTATAGACATTGCATTACACACTTAATCTGAAAAATGTAAATGCTGAAGAATAAAAAATGTAAATGTTGAAGAATAATTAAATCTTGCATCTCAAAAGTTTTGATTCCCCTTAACACTTGATATATCTTTTTTTTAAATAAATCTATATTAATTACATAATTTCAATTCAAATTTTAATATTATTAACAAAAAATTTCAAAAACTACCATTCAATCTCACCACAATCAAAATTAACTAAAACCTGGATGGATCAAGATTAACTAAACCCTTAAGAAAGACATCCTTGACTTCTTGTTTAACATTTTAGAATTTTACAATGTTAAAATGTATTATTGAAATATAAAAAATATGAATATTTAATAAAACTCGTAAGTCACTCAACAAAATGGAAACCACAAACAAAATTAACTAAAACCTTGATGGTTCAAGATTAACTAAACCCTTATGAAATACATCCTTGACTTCTTGTTTAACATTTTAAGATTTCACAATGTAGTGTATTATATATAACTTGTAAGTCACAGAACAACATGGAAACCACATATTATATAAAGGTACCATACAATTAAATCATCTGTGAGGTATAGCTTTTTTTTTCAGAAAGAAAAAAGCCTGTCCTTGATATTCATTAGAATCAAAGGGCATCTGTTGGGCCCGCCCAAAATATGGGCTATAGTCATGGAAGTGTTTCTAAAAAGTGGCATACTGCCAAACATCAAGAAGAGTCACAACTCAACAATGCTGCAAGGGTGAGGGCCCAGTGCTAATCCAACGAAACAAAATACCCATTAGTAAAATGCTGTCAATCAAACCCATATCTACCGTGGACAAAATGAGCACAGAGTAGCAGTCTAAAGGAGCCCGCTCCAAACATAAACAAGAATGGGTGCAAAGTGTAATAAGGATAGCATGCTCCAGCACCAGCTCAAATGAGCTTGAAAGTGTCCTGTGAGGTCAAATGACCATCAACAAATTCAAAGTATGAGCCAAATCTCGGAGCCAAAGAAAGAGAAAATTTAGAAAGACGGTCTGCATGCTGATTGTGTTCACGGTACATATGGCAGAATGACAGCTCTATAAAGTGAGAGTAGAGCTTTCTAGTCTCCCTACACCAGTAATGAAGTTCAGGGGGAGAAAGGGTAGTAGTACCCTTTGCCCAATTGATGATGACTGAGGAGTCACCAAAAACCTTGAGTGTGGGAATCCCCATCATTTGGGTGGTAAGCAGAAGGGCCCAAAGCCCAACCAATTCTGATTTTGTGTTGGTGCACAATCCCGCCCCCACAACAAACTCGAAGGAATGTGACTCATTCAAGAACAGGCAGAAACCTACTCCTCCAATATTTTTTGCTGATGCTCCATCAAAAAAACCACAAGGATATACAAGTTTAGGACCAAGTCCCAAAACTCTGGTTTTTTTTCCCTTCTTTGCTAGAGGACAATACATCTGTGAGAGATAAACAATCTGCTGAATCATACTGAGGACAGACAGCTTTTTCCCTTCAAAGATACAACAATTTCTTGTTTTCCATAAAACCCACATGGTGTGGAAGGGAAGAAAGAAGCATACAGAGTGCTCAGAGTATCCAACAGTCCATTTTTCCAGAAAATCATAGAGATTATCAGACTGTATGTATGGTGCAATATGATGCTGATCACACAGAATATTGAGTACATTCTTCCATACCGAGCAGTGAAAAAATAAATGTTGAGCACTGTCATCATTTGCACTACAGAGAGTGCATATACTAGGCTCGATCCAGCCCCTTTTCTGGAGGTTATCCCAGGCGAGCAATTTGTTCATTAATGCCATCCAAACAAAACAACCAATCTTTCTGGGCAAAGTGCCATTCCAAATGAGGTCGAGAAGTCTGCTACCAACCGGGGGATTCGATGATTGAACGATGGAATCATATACCAAGTTGGAGTAACGGAGCCATCCTGTTTATTGTGTGCCCAAATCAGAGAGTCCGATCGTGTGTAGAGACGAATACCACCCAAATCCATATCAGTCGTAAAAGAATCCCAAGCTGTTTTCCACTCTCCAACAACACAAAGATCCTCTGCAGTGTACCAGTAATGGTGAGTCCCAGGAAGGGTATTATGAGCTCGAGCTAGGGTGTTAATCTCCAGATCTTCTAAATATTCAAGAAGCCCCATAGGCAATGAGAACGAATTGGATGCACCAATGATAGGGTCAATGCCAACAAGGATGTTATTACCATTGCCTACTTGCCAAGCAAGTTCACGACCCAGCCAAGGAAGGGTTTGCAGAAATCCCCTCCAAATAACAGAAACTCCACGAGATAGAAAGTTCTTGCCTCAGAGCCAATCAACAATCGAGATATTCTTCAAATATTTGTTTATTAGAACCTGATGCCATAAACCATGACTCTGAAGGACCATCCAAAAGTTTTGAAGTCTTAAAGCAATGTTGAACCAATGCAAATTCTTGATGCCCCATCCCCCATTCTTTTTTGGCCAAGAGAGGTGCTGCCAATTGGTCAGATGGTACCTATGTTTATTGCCTGAGGAGCCCCATAAAAATGCAAAGGATATACTTCTGAGTTTATTTAAAATAGATACAAGAATGGGGGCAAGTCCCAACCAATAGACTGGAATACTTGTCAGCACAGCTTGAACCAGGATCAAACGGTCTCCAAGTGAGAGTAGTTTGTGAGACCAATGAAGAATTATGTTTTCAAATTTCTGGATCAGCCAATACCAATCATTGATCTTATACCCCAGAGGCTTGAGTTGATAGCCAAGGTATTTGAAACCGGAAGTAATTGGTTCCATTTTGTATGGCAGGATCCGAGCTATGTCAGTACCAATGTCCACATCCAGATTGTTGAATAGAAAGCATGATTTAGCCATACTAATGCACATCCCGGATGCCTTGTAGAAAGTACTTAAAATGACTTCAAAGGGCATCCACTTAGAAAAGGTACCAGTGCCCAGCAGGATTACATCATCCACAAAGAGGAGATGTGTTAGGGCAAGAGAAGAAGAAATTTTTATACCTTTGATGAGACCATGATCCCTGGCATCTGCAATCAAGAGGTTGAGCCCTTCAATAATCAGAATGAAGAGCAAGGGTGATAAGGGATAGCCTTGTCTGATACTATGCGAGGCTTTGAAGAACTTCGAAGTAGTGCCATTGATAAAGACAACAAAATTTGTTGAAGTGAGACAAGCCATAATCCAGTTAACCCCAAGGAGAGGAACCCCTATTTGGATCAGGATGAGACATATGAAGGACGAGTTAACTCTATCGAAAACCTTAACTAAGTCCAGTTTCAGGATGAGTGCACACAAATTCTTGGTTTTTACTGTGTGGAGTGTCTCCTATAAGATGCCAATAGGTTCAACAATCTGTCGATCTTTTAGAAACCCATACTGTTCTCTAGAAATGTGGGTGTCCAAATGAGGCTTCAACCTTACAGCTATGACCTTCGAAATCAATTTGTATAGTAGATTACACAAGGAGATAGGCCTGAAATCAGCAAAAGTTGATGGCTTTTCCTTTTTAGGAATCAAAGCAAGGAAAGTAGAATTCAGTGAGGGAGGAACACTTCCTGAAACCCTGGTAGAATCAATAGCAGACAGTAATTCTTTACCCAATAAGTCAAAGAAATGAAGATAAAATTTAGCAGGCCAGCCATCAAGACCTGGGCTCCTATCTTTTTTGAAGGAGTGTAGGGCACTTTCGACTTCAAATAGAGTAACAGGTTGTGTGAGACCAAGGGCATCCTCAAGGGAGATCATATTGGGAAACAAAATGACAACCCTAAGCTGTTCAAGCTAGCTGGTTTGCTTGTCATCATTAAAGATATGGGAAAAATGACTCAGTCCCATCTCCTTAAGAGCATTCTCATCCTCGACACTGTTTCCATCCTCATCCATAAGAGACCAAATAGTATTCTGATTTCTTCTACCTGAAGCCGAGACATGAAAAAACTTAGTGTTAGAGTCCCCATGGAGTGCCCACTTAGTACGACTTTTGAGCTGCCAGGTCAGAAGGATATGGTCCAACAAGTTTTTTTTCTTGGATCAGAAGCATAGACAAAGTAGACTGTTCATCATGGGAGAGAATACCATAGACCGAGCCTGAGAGGATGGTGCTAATGTCTGAATCTAACCTATATGACTCAGTCTCCAAGATGGATCCTTTTTCCTTAATCCAACCCTTGACCTCCTTCTTAAGAGAGTGAAGTTTGTGGATGAGGTGATCACAATCAGAGCTAGAAGAAGGTGGGGACAGTTTAGACCATCTCTTAGTAACCTAGGTGTTGAAATCAGGATCATTAAGCCAGGACCTATTAAATTTGAAGGGGAAATTACAGGATCCTACCGTCTTATTCCACTCAAGGCAGATAGGATAGTGGTCGAAAATGTTGGAATGATGTGTCCACACCTGGTGAACCTAGAGAGAGGGGATCAAAGAAGAAGCAATGAGGAAGCGGTCAATTCTCTTGTTGATCCCTTCAATGCCCACCCTACCATTTCTCCAAGTAGGGCCAGCACTAGGAGAAGCAATGTCCACAAGCCCCAAAGAGTAAAAAAAAGAGATTAAAATGTGAAGAGAGTGGATCAATAACAACCTTTTTCCCCCAAGTCTCAGAAGCTCTCAAGGCAAGGTTCAGATCACGCCCCAAGATCAGGTTTGCAGAATTGAGAAGACCCCCCCTTCGAACATTCTCCCAAAAGATTTCCCGATGCCTATAAGGCCCATAACAGTTGAGAATGTCTAAAGGAACAGTCATACCCCTAAAGGTAGCCTTGACAAGGATACCTGCAACAGTCTCAAAGGCACGATATCTGACCTGACGAGGGTTCGAAGCTAACAATAACCCACCCGAGAGACCAGATGCACTAATGGCATAGAATTCCCAGCTAGGTAGGAGCTTTGAGAAAGCATGGAGTGCAGGGTAGGTGCTGCACATAGTTTCCTGCAAGAGAATTACATCTGGATGGATCATTCGAAAAAGCGAACGGAGGCTACATTGTTTGGCCTTACCTCCCAGGCCCCTGACATTTAGTGAAAGGATCAACATTAAGGAACAGAGGGGGTGGGAGGTTACGCTCTAAGTCCCCAGGAAGAGTGCCCTCTAGCAGCATCTTTGATGCGTACCGAGAGGGGAATATAAGGAGGTGAGGCTGAGGAAAAATACCCAGGTAGTCCCCGCTTTTCCTTTTTCTTTTTTCTGACAGTCACGTTCTCGAAAGGGATGGAGTTTAGGTGGAGAGTGGATGGGGAAGAGGGAGTGGTATCAGAGAAAGTCATCAGAGATTTTTGTAGTGAGGGATCAGAGAAGGAGGGGGAGGTAGTAGGGTTGCGAGGAGAGGGGGATAGGGGTTGTGATGTGGTGGAAGAGGGGAGTGGAGGGAAATCCACCAACGATGAGAAAGGAGGCATAAAAGAAGATGGGTGAGGGTTCGGGGTGATAGGCGATGACAAGGAAAGTTCAGGCTCTTGGGGAGTAACGACAGAGGGGGAAGAAAACACTTCCAAGGAGACCATCAGTGGGGAAGGCTTAAAAAGAAAAGCATCCACAGGGGCGCTTACCGAAACATCTAAAATAGCAGAAACAGGGTCTTTGACCAATCCATCTAATGCTTCCAGCATAGAATCGGGAACATCATCAAAGAGAGAAAGGGAATGTGAATAAATACCAAATTTAGGATGTTCCCAAGCATAAGATTCTGAGGGTGCCTTGACCACCGGAGAAACTTCCAGACTAGAACAGGAGTGCTTGTCTAGGAGAAGGGGGTAGGTTCTCTGAAAATGTCCCATATCACGGCATCTACTACAGCGAAATGACACATGCAGATAGTCCAGCTTCTGTACCAGGAGTCGTTCCTTGCAAAGAATCTCCATTTCAGCAGGTAAACCATGAGAGATGTCCAGCTCAACTAACACTCGAGACATCCTTTTATCAAAGGAGAGGTGAAAATCCTCACCCACAGCCACAAATCTGCCGATCGTGTTCGCAATACCCTTGAGTATATTCAAATTCCAAAGGGGAAAGGGGAGAGAAGGTAGCAAAACCCACAGGTGGCACTTCGTAACGCGTTCCCGGAGGGGATCAAAATGGGAATGCCAGCGCCCCAAAACCAGTGACCCCAAACCGATATGCCATATCCTATCCAGTATGAGATCTGTGTGCGCCTCTTCAAGGAAAATGAAGACTATCCAGCCATTAGACAAGAGACTAATGGTGGGAATATAAGTTAGAATCGGCTTCTAGAAATCATAGGCCTAATCAACCCATGCTTGCTTACCCAGCTTACAGTATTCTAGACGCCCCACAAGAGCACGAGAGCACAGGAAGGGCACCCGGTCCATGAAAACATCATGACCAAGGACATAGAAGAACCGCCCTTCATGGGTTTTTATATTCTTAGCATGTCTCTGACGACAGAAGTGAGATGCAGCCACATTGTCAGCCATGAGGTGGCTACAGAAGTCAACCCTAAGCATGCACCCAAAAACAACCCACCGAGAAAAAAACTCCAATCCGCCGGGGAAGGAGTAGACAGAAACCCCCAAAATCCACTGGAAACCGTGCACCAAAGACAAACCAAAACAAAAACCACAGAGAAGGTTCGTAACAGAACCCCATGGTCCTTCCAATGTCAAAACCCTGATAAAGGAATAACCTACTAGCTAAAAGGAGAGGACCATAAACAGAAAACAAACCGACATACCGACCGGAGAGTGCTGAAGAAGTACCGCCCAACAAACCCCGGGGAGTGACGACCAAACCCTAGAGTCACGGGAGAAAGCGGAGAACTGTAAAAGTCAACCATGAGCAAGTTGACGAGAGCAAAAAGGAAAAAAACATGGTCTTATCAACGTAAGAGCCCATGCAGGGTTGATAAACAAAAACAATGACAGAAACCCAAAAACAACGGCGACAGTAAAACGATGTCCTTCCCACTTTTTCACTTGGTTGGTACTAATCCCCCTGGAAGGGAGAGGGACTCCAGGAAAGCCGCCAACTATGGGATACGAGTACCTAAGAAAACCCAGGACCAGCGGTGTTCCAAAGCTACAGGGAAGGCACGGAAGGTGTGACAGATACCAAGGAAACGTGCCAGTCAAAAAACAAAGGAAACCCATAAAAAGCAGCCCTAACCCAACCGAAGAGGAGGAGGCTTAGGGTAATGGCCGCCATGGCAGCTGCCACAGCTCAAGTAGAGTGAGCTCTCGGAGAAGCGCCATCTTCACATTTAAAAAAAAACCTCATAATTTACCTTGAGGTTACTTTATCTGTGAGGTATAGCTTACAAGTTACGTGGCAACAAGGAGCGTAAGAGAGTCTTGATAACGCCGTTCGTGATAATCTTTACTTGGAAGAAGAAAGTTGTGATTAACCAAAGTTGAAGATGTGGTTTAACCCCACAAAAGGTGTATTTCATGATCATGGTTTATTCCTTTGTACTTTACCTTAAATTTGAGTCACATTAATTATTATGATGGACACTCTGCCCTTCTTGTATTCCACTTAAAGTTTGTGGATGTATATGTATTAGGTATGTATTTGCGATATAGATATGTTACTTTTGTGTGGTATACAGAAACATAATAACGAAGAGATAAAGGGGGTGGCGAGACCCTTTGTGTTGAACACATACACTTTGATTTCTTTAGATGGATGGACTTGGTTACAAATACAACATATAAAATGGGAATTATATAAAAATGTATATTAACAGTTTAATATTTTAATGTTGATTTTGTTATAAAAGGTTATAAGATAAAAATAAATATTAATAGTTAATATGTTTAAATTTAGCATTTATTTTTTATATAAAAAGTATAAGTTATAAAAAAAATTGGTTATTTTTTTATAGGTTTTGAAAGACAATCCATGATTATATATAAGCCCCAACATATTATGTTCTTTATGTTTTGGATACAACCACAAAGGAGTTGGTGTTTCCTACTAACATAATGGATAATTGGTATGTTAGGCTTGCTTGGACTTTCTCTCCTCCTCTGCAAAATGTAGTGTATGGGTGAGTGTACATGAAACGACAATGAGATATACTTATCTTGTAGTATCTTGGAATAGCTTTTACGACTATAAAATCTCCTCTTTTTATGTTAAGAGCTTTTGTAAAGATATCTACACTTTGGTATTCTATTATGAAGAAATTGTAAATGTCTTGAAGTAGGTTAATTTGATTAGTTTTAATTAATTAAGTTCTTTTCAATAAAATACCTTTAAACTACATAAGGCATTTTATAAAAAAATGGGCTTCACACAGTTGCTACCACCAACATATAGTACAGTGAATTAACTAGAAACAATTCCGAGGGCTCACCAAAACTAAAATATGTTCCCTATTGTCTTAATAAAGCAAGACATCAACAGGTCCTTTTTGTAATCTAGTATTGTAACAACCCCATAAACAAAACATCAGAAAATTCTAATTAATAAAAAACAACACAAACAAGGGGTTTGTTTTCACTGTCAAGATATTTTATTGATCATGCAAATTTTTTTTTTAGAAAGAGTATGGACTAATGTCAGGTATAAACCATGCAATGGATTGAAACACTAAGTAGGAGAAGGATGTTGAAACCTCGATAACATGCAGTAGAAAGCATACCTTGGTTTAAATCTGCCAATAGAGACGGATTTGGGCCTTTATAATAAAGAAAAAAAAATATAATACAGATCCATAAGACAATTTAAACAAAAGACTCTACAACTCGAAATTAAGAACCAATTCATTCACATAAACTCTATGTAATAATTTAAACCAATATTTCTATGATTCATTCCAAAAAGTTTCGTTAGATTTAAAGAAAATGTGTAGCTACTAGATACTTTATTTCGACGAAATACACATAGATCATAGTTTCATAAAGTATAATTTAAAGATCTAGCAATAGCCCATTTACGGTTCATCTCATTGGTAAGCAAACAACCATAAGTCAAGCTGAAGTATATGAGAAAATAAATCAGATCTACTTACTTGAATCCAGGGAAAAACACATTTGGAGAATCAACTCCTCCCAACCATAGGAGGAAGCAACTCAACGGTTTGCTCCACTCCACCCCCGAGCTGGATCACCAACCATGCACCAGAACAACAAGTAACTTCCTCGCGGCACTCAATCCTCGAGTCCATAACAAGTTTTCACGATGGACTTAAAAATTAGAAAAACGCTCAACATATGCACTTAGCATCATTTTCCCCATGCAAAACACAGCGTCCCGTGCTATTCTAGTGCACTCATATATATAGCTTTTCCCAGGTCTTATGCCATCCTAATCAAATCTCCAATCAGATCCTTAAATCCCTATGATTTAGGATCTTGTCTGGTTATTGAGTTTTGGATTGGATTTGATTGGTATCAATCACTCTAGCTTGCTTACACATGTTCTTTGGCACCATGGTTGGTGTCCCCTCATGTAGTTGAATTCTCCAAGTGTCATTTTCCTTATATAATAATTAAATAATTAAATAAAATGGTATTGTTGTGCAAATGTCATTTATGTTTTTGAGTTTCATAACTCATTACATAAAAATAATTTTTCAAAACATGAAAATAAAAGTAAACTCATGGGGGTATTACATTTCTTCCCCCCTTATTCTTGACACCGTCCTCAGTGTTCTTTTTATTCTGAGCTTCCTTTCTCATTCTGGAAAACGGAGGGATATGCTTCCCACATTTTATCCTCCATTTCCCAAGTTGCCTCTTCAAGGCTGAAGTGCTTCCATTGCACTTTTATTTGAACGATGGCTTGATTCTGGAGCATATGTTCCCTCCTGTCTAGGATGTAGAAAGGCTCAGTCTAGAACTCACCCTCGGGTTCTACCTGAATCACATCCGAGTCAATTATATGAGTAGCATCATGTATATATATATTTTAACAATGAAACATGAAATACATTGTGTACTTTCATATTAGGTGGAAGTGCAAGCTGATAGGCTATCGGCCCTATCTTAGCTAACAATTCAAAAGGTCCACAATACCTTGGCGCCAGTTTGGAACACCTTCCCAAACTCAGGGAACTCTTCATCAACTTTACCTTTAGATATACGCGATCACCAAACCTTGAACTCTCTTGGAGTTCGTTTTAAATTCGTGTAACATTTTTTTGCCGATCCTGAGCAACTTTTAAATTTGGTTGCACTTCCTTGACAATCTTTATAGCGTAATGCAATCAAGCAATGCTTCAATGCATACATGTTTTCTTGTAACCAAACTTTTTCCTCTTCCACATATAAGAAGATAAACATGTCAATCATTATCTTAAGATTCTAAACATTTTACATATCACCCCAAGAAGATATCGACATCTTACTAATATCGGGAACATGCTTATTATGTCTTCTTCATAACATTATAGGTTCCAACTACAACTTAGTTAAATAATGTCCGTTCCAATTAGAGGTTATAAAACTTCACTAGTTATTACCACATTTAACCCTTATATATTGGGAGGTAAAAGAAAATATATCATATTGTCTATCTTCAGGAACAACTGCACTCTTCATGCATTTATTTAAGCATTTCTATTTGTGTACACACAAAATAAACAAAAAAATTGCATTCAAAAAGTCAATGCTTCATAGAGTATAGAACATACTTGTGCGTATGCGAGTTCATTAGGTCGAACTGCAATTAACCTCATACCTAGTTGGGTGGAACGTTGTAGCGACATAGCTAGTTGTGGGTATTTTTATTATTTGCATATTTACATGATGCCTCAATTTTTACTATGCCTAGCCAGCACGATAACCATCAGCGTCGATTTTAATTGTCGATACATAAAACGTTGAATCCATGGTGGGGCCTTTGCCTTGAGCTCCTCACCATGATTAAATAATGATATTTACGTTATGTACAATTTTAATGCAATAGGGGTCAAAATCAGGATATTACATTCCAAATCTCAAGTTTGTAATAAATACTTGTAAAGTAAATCATTACACATACAAACATGAGTCTCTGTGTGTTAAATCCAATAAAATTTGAAATTATATTATTTTATATTAGCACATACATAATAAACTCGGAGTTTCTTTCTATTGGATTAGTGCTGATGTTCTTCACACTTGGAAAATTCATGCCTAGCGCAAGTGTCAATGTTTTGTAGAGTATGTAGTATGAACACATTTACATAGTAAATGAACTGAAGCCAACAATACATGTTAAATTTCCTTAAGTTTTCTAGTACTGAAAAAGCACTTTATGAAGAAGAGTAGGATCGATTATGAAAATATACTTTGGTACCTGCCAAAGGCATTTGGAATTTCTAATTCTAACCATCTAGCTTCCAGATGGTCTTCATGATACAACTAAAAGACATTTTCGAAAACCTCATAATCATCATAATACAACTAAACAACATTTTTGAAAACGTCACAAGCATCATAAAAGTTGTCTTTAATAGTCTTCAAAATGCAATTAAAGGCATTTTTTAAAAACATTTTCAAAAACTTCACAAGCATCATAAAATTTGTCCCAAATATTAAAAGTTTTCAAAGTACAACTAAAGGAATTTTTAAAAACCTCACAAGCAACATAAAAGTTGTCCAAAAATAAAAGCATCTACAAGGTTGTAAACTCATCTACAAGCTTGTTCAAGCATCATCGAAACCTATCCAACAAAAATACATAGGTCTGAACTTTGCCTCAATTGGAGATGACAATTGAACATAGGTTTCCAAGAGCAAGGAAAATGGTGAAATTCAATATCAGCTTTAGTGAGAAGCAGAGAATAGCAAGAGAGGTTCTTATCATATAAATTATGTTTTGTAAATTGGATAACTAGTATTGCATTTATTTAATTCTTCTCATGAGAAAATTTCATGGTGGTTAAATTTGTCTTGGATAAGCTTAGTTTCTGGTATTTAGCCTGTGGTGAGATGGTACTGAATGAATAGTTTAGTACAAAAAAAATGGTTTCCAAGGAGTACACTCGGCAAAAGATAAAACACACCTAGATAAGTAAATTCAATGAAAATAATTAGCTTCTTTGGGGAAATGATAATTTAATTTCAGAAGTAATTTACATGCCATGGTAAACAATCTCTACTCTTGTAACTTCCATGTTTATCTGTTTTTCAAGGAAAACTATATCCAAAATGGCTTTGAAATTTTTAGTCTTACCGAAATCTGGTCAAGTGAAATAATCCAAATCTAGCATAGTTGCAGGTTGTTTATGGAATTTTGAAGGCTTTGGGTAGATTCAGAGACTCTCAAAACCTTTGGGGATATGGAAAAACTATGTCCCTAGCACATTGATCCATGAGACTATGCAACACTTAAATCTCTGCCAAATTTGTTACCTGAAATTTCACCAGATAAAAAGACAAATCCAATCCATTTTGGGCAGTCTGATTTCTCACATACATACTGATTCTATAAAGGAGGGCACTTATAAATGTCTCCACAACATACTCGCAGTCCAAAGTCAACCAATTTTAAACTCATGCATTAAAGTTGTCCATCGCATGGCATTCCCTTAACCTATTCTATTCTAGCATTCCCAGTCTATACTACCACTTGAATTATCCATCCTTAACTATCTTACAAAATTTAGGCTGTTCTATCAAAAATATTATTACTCCCTAACTAACTATTTTGACTAATATGCAGATTCTCCTAAATTATTAATCAATCCAGTAAATGACATCTCTATCTACAAGACTAATTCTATTATTTTCACATGAAAACTAGATGACATCATAAAATATAATTAATTGAATTGATTAAGATATCACCTCTTGCCTCGTTACCATTGAGTGGCTGGAGAGAGTTTTCACTTTCTCCGATATGCAGACGAGAGCATACTAAATACAAATCTCAACTTCAATGAGGTATGGAGACACCCAATCAATGAGTTCTTTCAATGTTGACCACAACCTTAACTGCATGAAGCAAACATGACAACCCGCCAACTATGCTTGCAATAGTTGTACAAATGGAGCATATAGAATAATAAGTAAACAAGACAACTAAAAACATCATATTGTATTTAATACACCTATGGATTCATTAAGATTTCTCTAGTCTCAATAAACTGGACATACCTTCCCTGTTGTAGACTCTATTCGTATCGATGCTAGAAGAGAAACCTATATACCCGCCAAACCTACTCTACATGTAAACCTCATAAGTCATTCATTCTCCCTACCAAACATGGCATAATGTCATTGAATGACAACCAAAACTTATATGCAATGAATATACTATACTATCATAGAGTAATAAATCTCAAAATATAATTGATTCCTCAAACTCAGTGTGTTATGGCCATCACTCCAACCTGTTATGACTAGCTCAAATATTGTATTAGCTCAACATTATTATCTTCGACTTAATGATCTTATATGCCCCCACTAATTTATATCCCAGGGACAACATGGGAGAGAATGACACTTCCAGTAATGTGATAAGAAACACAGTTCAAAAGCCGGGAAAAGTTTTGTAGATTCTTGGTTTGATAAGACAACAAATTAGTTTTGTCAAGATGTCAATTTTTTAGGGAACCTAAAGAAAGGAGGGGATGTCTAAATACATTTTATCTCTCAGATTATGAAGCAATAAGGTGATTTGAGAACCTGCAAATATGACAACCATATTCACCAAAAATACATAAGTCGTTTTTATTAAATGCATTACATATGCATTATCCATTCAAGGTGCAGTAAAAGATATCGAAATATCACCAGTTTGAATCCAATATAATTACAACCATTAAAACTATTTTCCAAACTTCATTTTACTCTTCAAAAAATATATATAAACAGTAAATCCACGCTTCCATCTAAAATTTTATTCCACCATTCAATATATATATATATAAAGAAAATAACAGTTATGTTTCCAACTTAATGTAACCATTATCAATTCCTTTATATAAATTAAACAAACCACCACATAATATTTCTCCATCGGGATATATAATTATACAAATAATGACACTTAATAGAACAACTAAATCACCCATCGTATTGCTTCAATAATATATATATTTACATTTATATATGGCTCTTAATCGATCTAGATCTTTAATTCATCATTTAAATGCAATATATACCAGTCATTATGTTCTAAAACCAACTTCATAAGATATAGTCTCGTAAGAATAGATACATGAATGAAGGTAACGCTACAGTGCATATTATACTTTAATAGATGTAGGAGTGGGTTAGATAGATGGCTGGAGCAAAATACAGGAGATATACTATCGACTCATTAGCTACAATTGGCGCCTTTCTAGATTTTAACAACGGTAACTGCAAATTCAACACAGATAACCTGAGATATTCTCACTAACACTTTAGATATAAAAATAGATTTCAATTTGCTAAAAAAATGTAGATATCTGATCTAAGAGTTAACTCCAATATTAGGATGTATATCTCCAGGACTAAGCCACAAAAGTTTACGCCTTGTGAAGGAATTACTATCATAAAGGAACCAGTTTAACAAGAACAGAAGGAGACCTCGCAACGGTTCCATAGTGCGATAGAATGCAAGTGGGTGGAATCCCCAAACTGGCGGGAGGCATGCTTAGAGCTGATAAGTATGGAAACATTAATCTCGAGTACCGGTTGGTTCAACCCAGGAGTGTGAATTGGCCCAGTTTTTCCCCTCAAACCCCGAGCTTCTACTGCCTTCCTAGTTTTCGTTTAGTAGGCTTACCACACCACAACAACTCCAGCATGCGTTGACATGTCTATTTCCCGAGTATTTCTACTTAACTCTCTGAGTGGAGAAAATAAAAGTAATGATGCACAACAGTTGTCGGGTCCAAGAAGACTCGATAGACAATGAACTATAGCATCGCAACGGCATTACCCTTGAATCTGTGATATCCAGCAGATGAGCATTAGAGTTCATATGTATTTTCAATTGATTTAACAAACGTTTATAAAACACGATCTCACCGAAAAAAGAAAAAAAAAGATTTTAAGAACCCTCAAGGCCAAGTGTTCGAACTTCACTCTGATACCATATTGTAACAACCCCATAAACAAAACATCAGAAAATTCTAATTAATAAAAAAGAACACAAACAAGGGGTTTGTTTTTGCTGTCAAGATATTTTATTGATCATGTAAAAGAAAATTTTAGAAAGAGTATGGACTAATGTTAGGTATAAACCATTCAATGGACTGAAACTGTAAGCAGACGAAGGATGTCGAAACCCCGATAACATGCAGTACAAAGCCGACCTTGGTTTAAATATGCCAATAGAGATGGACTTGGGCCTTTATAATAAAAGAAAAATATATCTAATATAGATCCATAAGACAATTTAAACGAAAGACTCTGCAACTCAAAATTAAGAACCAATTCATTCACATAAGCTATATGTAACAATTTAAACCAATATTTCTATGATTCGTTCTAAAAAGTTTCGTTAGATTTAAATAAAACATGTAGCTACTAGCTAATACTTTATTTCAACGAAATACACATAGATCATAGTTTCATAAAGTACAATTTAAAGATCTAGCAATAGTCCATTTACGGTTCATTTCATTGGTAAGCAAACAACCATAAGTCAAGCTGAAGTATATGAGAAAATAAATCAGATCTACTTACTTGAATCCAGGGAAAAACACACTTGGAGAATGAACTTTGCCCAACCATAGGAGGCAGCAACTCAACGGTTTGCTCTGCTCCACCCCCAAGCTGGATCACCAACCATGCACCAGAACAACAAGTAACTTCCTCCCGGCACTCAATCCTCGAGTCTGTAACAAGTTTTCACGATGGACTTATAAAATAGAAAAACACTCAACATATGCACTCATCATCATTTTCCCCATGCACAACATGACACCCCGTGCTATTCCAGTGCACTCATATAAATAGCTTTTCCCAAGTCTTATGCCATCCCAATTAAATCTCCAATCAGATCCTTAAATCCCTATGATTTTTTTAACAAAAACGGAGAATATTTTTTTATTATTTTTTTAGAAAAAATCTGTATGATTTAGGATCTTGTCTGGTTGTTGAGTTTTGGATTGGATTTTATTGGTATCAATCACTCTAGCTTGCTTACACATGTTCTTTGGTGCCATGGTTGGTGTCCCCTCATGTAGCTGAATTCTCCAAGGGTCATTTTCTTTATATAATAATTAAATAAAATGGTTTTGTTGTGCAAATGTCATTTGTGTTTTTGAGTTTCATAACTCATTAGATAAAAATATTTTTTCAAAACATGAAAATAAAAGTAATCTCATGGGGGTATTACAATTATGGCATCATCTTTTACACAAACTAGAGAAAATGATTCATAATGGTCCCTTTGGCATCTTTGATTTGCCGTTATTTTCTTCTCTCTCATGTTTTCATTACATCTTTTTGCATCCGTTTGTGTTCTTTTTTATGTTCATGTTGCATCATATTTAGTAGAAAACATTATCTTGCTATTAAAAATTGTCTTGTAAAAGTGTCTTTTACTATTAAAAAAAATTGACAAGGCATCATATTTTGTAAAAAACATTATCTTGCTATTAAAAATTGTCTTGTAAAAGTGACTTTTACTATTAAAAAAATTTGACAAAGCATTTTATACAAAAAAAGGGGGGAAGGAATTTTATACAAAAGAAAGAGGGGCTTCATATAGTTGCCCTCATCAACATATAATGAATCAACTAGAAACAATTACAAAGACTAGCCAAAACCAAAATTAAGTTGTACCATATAGTCTTAACACAACAAAAAGGTAAGCACTACTACAATATGTCCTTTTTTAACCTATTCTACCATCCTCTTTTACATAAATAGGAGAAAAGGACTCACACCATCCTTTTTTAACCTATTCTACCATCCTCTTTTCCACAAGAGAAAATGACTCACAATGGTCCCTTGGCATCTTAGATTTGCCTCCTGTTTTCTTTTCTTTTGTTTCTTCATTACATCCCTTTTGCATTCATTTGTGTACTTTTTGTGTTCATGTTGCATCATATTTTGTAAAAAAAATTGTCTTGGTTGTGTCCTTTTTTGCATCCATTTCACATCTCTTGTGTTCTTCTTGAGTTTCTATTGTGTCCTTAATAACACCCCTTTAGAAGGTCGCATAAAAAGAATACAAAAATATTTTTTTGTATCTTTGTGATTTTGCATTCCATATTGAAGTAACTATGAAGTTACCTTATTGGCTTAATTTCAAAAATTTCTTTGATTGGGAGGTTTCCTAGAGATTGTGAGGCTTCTCAATTTATTTAGAAACATTTGGATCCAACAAAGCCTTTTTATGTCTCCTCTTTGTTACTCACATTTTATTGTTATTTTTTTTGTATTTTCTTTCCCTAAAATTTCTTCATGTTTTTTTTATTAATGAACAATTTATTGTAGTGAGAGGTTTTATGACTAATTCCAAATTTATTGTAGTGAGAGGTTTGGGATTAATTGGAAATTTATGTTTTTTTTTGGGCTAGGGTTTGAGATTTAGGGATAAATTTGATACGAGAGAGTTTTAAATGGTTAAGAGCATGTGTTTCCTCCTAGGAGGTCACAGGTTCAAATCCAAAGGGGGTAGGGTATGTACACCTCTGTAGAATTTAGCAGTTAAATCACTGCGTAGAGGGAGGTCCCTTGTCCAACAAACAAGGGGGTCTCATAGACCAATTGGTGTCTCGCTTGGCGATGAACTTAATATATATATAAAGTAAATTTAACGAAATAAAAATAAAATTTTGCTATTCCTCTTCTTCTCTTTTTTCCTCTCCTTCTCTTTCTTCCTCCTTGTCCTTCTTCTTCTTTCCCCAAAATATATATAACGAAATAAAAATAAAATTTGTTATTCCCCTTCTTCTCTTTTTTCCTCTCCTTCTTTGTCTTCTTGTCTTCCTCCTCCTCCTTCTTCTTCCTTCCTCCTCCTTTATATTTTGGAATTTATTTCCCTAAAATTACTTTGTTTTTAATAATGAAGAATATATTATAGATTTATGGATTTTATGGCCAATATTTGAGATCAATTTTAGATTCATGGTCTTTATGGCTAATAGTTGACATTCATTGGATATTTATGGTTTTTGGATAGGGTTTGAGATTTTATAAGTAAATTTGTCATAAGTAATATTTTAAATATTGAACTATCAATGCTCTTTGCTACTAGCTCCGAGCAAAATCATAAACCAGATAGAGGCATCACTGAAGTCCTTTCTATGGAACGGGGGGAACAACGGAGGTAGTAAAAAGTATTCTCTGGTAAGCTGGAAGACAGTTAAGCTGCCCAAAAATGAGGGAGGTATACAAATCAGAGACCTCCATTATCAAAATTTGGCCATGGGGGGCAAATTACTCTGGAATATGCTCCAATCTAAGCCATCCTGGTGTAGCAGGGCTCTTAAAGCAAAATATTTTCTAGGCTCAAGGATGAGATGCCTGGAAGGAGACAACGTGAAGGGAAAAGGGTCCCCCATCTTCAGGCTGTGTAAAAAATCGCTGTCCCAATTCATTGAAAAATTATTCTGGATACCCGGTAATGGCAAGAGCATAAATTATTGGAAGGACTCGATCCTTGGTAAGATCCCTCCCAGCCTGCCCCGTTTACAATCTTGGATGGAGGCGAGAGAATTAGCAACGCTCTGGAGTATTTCAGAATGGGATGAGAGCCACCCAAATCGCTGGTTATCGTGGAAGCTGTCGGACTGTCCAGAAATGCTGGAAATTGAAAAACTGAAGTTGATCGACCACTTAGCAGGGATAGCACCGATCACCAAAAGCTTGAAAGATAGGTGTGGCTGGGGAAACCGTTCTGGACAATACACAACGTCTGAGGGATATAAAACGTATGCAGTAAATTATTTGGTGCCAGTGAACCCAGTATTATGGAACCACAATTGGATAAACAGAACGCTGGCTAAGATAGATGTGTTCACGTGGACTCTGCTTCATCTTCGGCTGCTGACTGGTGAAAACCTGGAGAAAAGGGGGATCGCAGGCCCCTTCAGATGTCCTCTATGTGCTGTTAATTTAGAGACCATTTCTCATCTCTTCTTTAAATGCCCTTACTCTGTTTCAATTTGGAATGAAGTAATAATAAAGAAAGATGATGGGTTTTCTTGGAATGGGAATAATCAAGAATTCTTCACTCAATGGGATAGAATGTACAAGGGCGAGCTGGGGGGGAAAAACGGTGTGAGAGCTTGCTGGCAGAAACTGCCTAAAATTGTTTGCTGGTGCATCTAGTTAGAAAGAAACCAGAGAACCTTCCAGAACAAGAGTCAACCAGCATGGCAGGTGATTGTCAAAATCAAAGCTCTTCTCGGCGAGGTGGTAAGAAACACCAAGATTTTGCATAATAAATCCGAACTGTCCGAAAAAGAAAAACTATGGATTCAAAGTTTCAAGATCCAAGAAAATAACAACAAATTCATTAATAAACTGGAAAATTGGGAAATCATATTAGACAATTCCCAATTCGAAAACTGGTTAAAAGAAAGAAAGTTATTTAAACTGTTTTTTGATGGCGCTTCAAAAGGGAATCCGGGAGAAGCGGGGGGCAGAGGAGTCGTCATAAATCCCACAGGAAAAGTGGAAATCGAATACTCTTGGAATATTGGACACGAGACAAATAATATGGCTGAAGCATATGGGCTCTGGCAAGGCCTTAAGCAGGTGCAAAATGTAGGAGCGGACGAAGCTGTGGTTATAGGAGACTCGAGGCTAATTATCCAAGCAGTGAGAGGTGGAAGAAGGGGCAAAAATGAGCGGATGGAAAGGTTGCTTAAAAGAATTAGAGATAAGGTTAAAAGGTTCAGGAAGATCGAATTCTATCATGTTCTCAGGGAACTTAATATGAAGGCGGACAAAGCAGCTAATAATTTTATAAACTTAGAGTGCTTTGAACTCAAAGTTAATTCAATGATTAAGCTGGAAATCCCACCTTAAATTATGTCTAAGGATGGGGAGATTGACTGGTTTTCTATACTCTTGATCAACGCCTTTTAGCTGAACCTTCTATATCAATATAACCGTTTTTGTTAAAAAAATATATATATATATTTTAAATATTGAAATGAGAAATATAAACATTGTACAAAATAAATTCTCTTCCTCTGCCTCTTCTTTCTTCTCCTCCTTCTCTTCCTTATTCCCCTCCTTCTCTTCATCTTCCTTATCTTCTTAGTTTTTACCTTATTCTTTCTTTTCCTCTCTCTTCTTCCTATTTTACCTTCCTCTTCATTCCTCTTCCCTTTTCTTCTTTCTTCCTTCTTTTCCCTCTTCTCTTTCCTCCATCATATTTATTTCACAAGCAAATGTTCCTATTCCTTGTTCTCTCTTCTCTTTCCTCCCTTTATTAATCATATTTATTGCTGAAGCAAATGTTGGTATTTCTTTCTCCATACTAAGTTTATTATTTTTACGTGTCAATGTGTGAGTTCAATTATCTTGGGAGCTTTACTTTCATAGTTGTTTGAACTCACCTTTAAGGTTTCGAATGTTATTTCATTAAGGAAAAACATTTCCATGATAAAGTGACTTTTAATCTTTTATTTTCTTGTATATACACTAGAAATTGCACCATAAGGTACAATGGAACGCTGAAAGGAAAAATAAAATAAATGGTGAGTAAAGTAAACGTAATGAAGTAAAGAAGAGAATAATAAAATCGATGTCATGAAGAGTCCCCTGCCCACTATTGAAATTCCATGAATAAAACAATAAGATAACAAAAAATTTGGGTTGTTCACTTCACGTATGGATTCCAAGAAAAATTATTCATTATCAAAGATGCAATGGACAATGTTTTGGCAAATAAAAAAATGATAAAACATTGATGCAAATAAAGAGAATATCACAAACTGTGCATTGAAGGTTAAGAGAGTAATACACTTAATTTTCTTCACTTGCAATTATTTATTATTGTACCTAGATTATCTCTAATGTGATCATTGTTGTCTAACAATATGGTTCCCATCACTTAACCTGAACCACCGCCAAGTTTCGGTTTGAGAAATTTTATTCTAACCATCAGGTCATTGCAAACCCAACAAGGGATGGGTAAAAAAATGCCTTATGTATCAACAAATGTATTAATGATGCATTTCATGTTAAGTTGATCCTACTGAAATAACTTTTTGTCATACAACAACATAAGATTCAAATCTACAAAACTCCAAAATACATTTATTCGTTTTTACTTTGTGTCATGTACAATGTCATGATCATAATTAAGTAAACCGAGTGTCTACCTGGGTGGCATAGAATTTTATTTTTTTTTAAATTCCAAATTGAGGTCCATGTACTTGCAGTTGGCGCATGAAGGGAAAACCTTCTAAAACATCACAAACATGTGCACAGGCCACTGCAATCATTTCTCCTCTATTTTCATCAAACATATCAGGCAAGTTCTTCCTTCTTTTGTTGCTTCCATATATCTAAAAGTTTGCAGAGTTGTACCTTATAATAAGTTAAGAGCCCCAACAAATGGAGGTAAAGTCTCCAATTGTGGAAAGCATGCTAATTATAAAAATAAATGAAGAATAGAGAAATAATGTTAATTAGATAAATGTCTTAGGACCAACATGGACAAATTTCAACTTTGTTGAGTCTCACCGTATTCCTAATGACCAAGCCCTATATCTTCATTGAGAAAGGGTCCTAGATATCTTTTGACATGCGCTGACAACAACCATGCAACACCTGTATGAGTTTTAAAACCACCTATTTTAGGCATGCACACTTGTTCATGTCACCTTCTATTAAGGAATGTAATAACCCTACTTGAAATTTTAGGAGAAAAATATAATTTGGGCAAATTTGGGCTTAACTAGTCATGACTATGGGGGGTTCCAATTGACTCCACATGATCCCGAATATGAAATGCAATGGGTTGGTGAGTCTTAGTACATCCCAAGATTACCTATAAACATTTTTAATCAAATTTTATGCTTCTACAACTTGGTTTGTGGCTAATGACAAAAAGTGCAAATTTCCTAGGAAATTGTGGTCAAATTCCCCCTAGTGTTTGGGATAAATAAGTTCTATTCTTGGCTACATGTAATCGTCATTGTTGTTGGAATTTTGACAGCCAAGCTTCAAACTTTTGACAAGATTAACTATCATTCAAATACTAATTTATTTAAGGGGGAATGAAAAAATACTACTCTTTCAATATTTTAACCAAATTTACGTCACGAACCATTCTTGCTATCAATGTTGGAAAGTAATGTCATATTTTGCACCCAAATGTAGTATATCACAAAACCCATGTAAACCATTTTCTCCTACATAAACAAACATTTGTTGAGATTAATCAATATTTATCCTTGTGTTACCATTGCAATAAGTCTTGCCTCAAATGATCAATGTGATCTCCTCTAGTCCTATTGAAAATCAAGATGCCATCAAAGTAAGCAGCAACAAATATTCCCAAAAAGGGAGTCAATGTTTAATTCATCAATCTCAATCTCATGAATGTGTTAGTTGCATTACAAGTTTAAATTGCATGACAAACCATTCATAGAATCCCACCTTGGTCTTCAAGGAGACTTTCCATTCATGCCTTTCTCTAATCTTGATTGGATGATAACCTAACCACTATTGACGTATATCTTGGAAAAATCATCTAACACCACTCAAAAAACCATCCCTTCCTAGAAAAGGAAACCTATATCAATTTAATATTGTTTATAGCTCTAAAATTTGTGCACATTTTCCACTCACCTCCTTTATTGAGTGAAAATATAGTGGGTATTACATGTGGCATTTAGGTTTCTTGGATTAAACCTATATCCAACAATTCTTGATTTTGGAAAATTTACTTTTTCCATAACTTATTCCATAAGGTGCATTGTTATGTAGATTTGATTATAAACCAAACTAGATCCAAATCCTCGGCTCTATCAAGCATAGAGAGGGATCAAATCTCTCGTGATGCAAACATCTTCTTAGGCATTGCACTCAATGAGCTATCAACTTTGGTGTGTCCTATATATAGCCATTGATTTGATTCAAACCAAAAGACACATCTTTTTATTTGAGGTCGACAAATAATATTTTTATTATTAATATCAAATATTATTTATGGCCGACATATAATATTTATTATTATTTTTATTTTGTTATGAACGAAATTACAACATCTCCCCATACATGGTTTTAAAACCATATGCAAGGCCCTCCTAAAACCATGTGTTGTTTAGGAGGCCTTGCACATGGTTTTAAAACCATTTTCAAAGCCCTCCTAAACCATGTACAATAAAACAATGGGTTGTTTAAAAGGCCTTGCATATGGTTTTAAAACCAGGTGCAAGGCCCTTCTAAACCATGTACAGTAAAACCATGGGTTGTTTAGAAGGCCTTGCACATGGTTTTAAAACCATGCATGATTTTTTTTGTTGATAATTCTATTTTTTATTTTTTATTATTTTGATAAGTCGGAACATTACAACATCTCCCCCATATTGTGTTTTTTTTTGGACCCACATTTTTTTTTGACAATAATTAAATTTTTACTTTTTTCTTGTTTTGTTAGGTAGGAACATTACAACATCTCCCCCATATTAGGTTGTTTTTCTAGTCGACATTTATTTTGGCTGATAATTAAAACTTTTATTTTTTATTATTTTGTTAGTAACAAACGTTACAAGATCTCCCTCAAATTAGGTTTTTTTTTGCCAACATTTATTTTGGCGGATAATTAAATTTTTTATTTCTGATTATTTTGTTAGTCTTGTAACTTTACAGCATAATAAATTTTTTACTATTATTTATAGCCGACATTTACAAGAGTAACGTTACGTAACGTTACATAATGTTATGTAACGTTACAAGATCTCCCCCACACTGGGTTGTAGAGTGCATCGACGCAATCAATTTACTGAGAAAAACTTATCTCTAGCATAAAACAAGTGGCATATCCAGTTAAATTATATCCTTAAACTTCTATAATACTTCACTAACCACTACTAGAATATAACTTTTTACTATTGAACCATCTTTCGAAAATATAGAAAAATAAAACCTAATCAACTTGACTTCTTTAAGGAATGATTTCAATGAAGCTAACATTCCCTTGTGGATGTTAACTCAAGTCATCATTTCTTTCCTTCCTTGTCTACAGCCAAAAGTCTTTTTTCCTCCCCTCTCAGTTTGGAAAGTGTTAGTCTTTCCATTGTGAGTGGCATTCTTATCAAATTTCCAAGGTCTTGTTGACGAAATATGGTAAGCTTCCATGGGCAACACATTTCTTGAAAAAATCCCAGTATGAAAAATAATTAGAAATTTCTTTTAAAATGTTAGTTGATATCATTTTTGTAACCATGAAACTTTACAAGCACTAGGATGCCATGTACATTTCAAAAGTATATTCTTACTCACTTTGATAGAAACCAAGCTTTATGTAGTACCACTATAAATAATCGAAGAATGCAATTTACCTCCCACATGATTTTGAACATATTATTTAGTTGTCCATGCTCCCAATCTTCATGTGAATTCTCTAGTTTCAACATAACTCTTTGAAACATAATATTCTCTCCTTGCTCCTGATGAAATTCAAAGACAATATCCTCCACAACTATTTTTATTGCTTGAATCATGAGTTCTAGGCACTTAACATAATCCTTCATTCATATTCCATGAGCATTCACTTGTTCTATTCCCTTGTACACCACACTTCAAGCATGAACCCATAGATTTTACTTTGATTTTTCCATATCCACATCCATTATCAACATTGTAACCTCCTACAAAACTCTAATTTTGAGAACATGCACTAGCCTCTTCCTTCCATTGTGTTTTCCTCTTTTTGCAAATTGCTTTCTTCTTCTTCTTGTGATTTCACTTCTTTTTCCTTCTTTCCTTTTGGACAATTTACCTACAACACTAAAGCCAAGTGATAAGCCTTCAACATTGACCAAACATCCATCAAACTTATTCCATCGTGTATGTTAAATCTAAAGTCATTAACATGCTTTGCAATGGATTCAACACTCTAAATATTTTTCCCTAATCTACAGAATTCTTATGTACTCAACGTTCTTCTTTCTTTTCTTAAGCGGTTGTCTCAACACATTCAATGCAAAATCAACATGCAAGAATTTTCATTTTAGTTTGGACACCATCGCATCCCATCCCATCTTTGATTTTTTTCTAGTATCATTTTGTTATAGCTCCATTGCAAAGTATCCCACGATAGTGAAGCATGTTCTCTCAATTTGGTAATGACAAAATTTAATTCTTATTGATATTTAATTTAATCAAACTCCCATAACATTTCCATCTCACGAATCAGTTGAAGCCTCAACTAGCCATAAGTCGACTACATTGTGGACCACCCTTTAAATTTTTAATTAAGCCTATTTAAGTATACCATGCTCCCTTTGTTTTGTTGTTTACGCTTAATTGGTGATTATGGGTTGTTGGATAGAATTACATCCATTGAATGTGTGTCTGGTATTTTTATTTTATAGCACAACTAAAATAGTGTATGGCATTTGCATTGTGAAGTTGGTTTGCCTTGAATGTTTTCTCTCCCCACTTGTGTTGCATTGCATATACTCTAGTCTTTGCTCTTGCACCTCTTGTTTTTTACTTTGCTCTCGTGTGTTTAAACTGTTAAATGTAACCTTGTCTAGGTTCATTAAAGCTAATTTTCATTATGACTAAGTCTTTGATAGAATCAACAATCTCATTGAGTGATCACAGGAACATAATGCCACAGGTTTTGGGGACTCAAAAGAAAGCATAGTCTTGTGGTCTAGTAACAGAGGACCACGCCATGTGCCCGGTTTTTTTTAATTTTTTATTATCATATTTGAAAGGTTTATGTTCTAATACACATCCTTTATCAACATTATAACTTGGGCCTACAAAACTCTGATTTTTAGAACTTGCACTAGCCTCTTCCTTCATTGTGTTTTCCTCTTCTTGCAAATAGCTTTCCTCTTCTTCTTGTGATTTTGCTTCTTCTTCCTTCTTGCCTTTTAGACGATTTAAGTAGAACCCTAAAACCAAGGGATAACTTTTCGACATTGACCAAACATCCATCAAACGTATTCAATTCTGTATGTTAATTCTGAAGCCAATAACATACTTTGCAATGAGTTCAACACTCTAAATACTTTTTTCCCTAATCTACATAATTCTTATGTAGTCAACGTTCTTCTCTCTTCTCTTAAGAGATTGTCTCAATGCATTCAATGCAAAATTAACATGCAAGAATTTACATTTTAGTTTGGACAGCATCCCATCCCATCCCTTGCCATCTTTGGACTTTTTCCTTACTCATTTTGTTATTTCTCCATTGCGAAGTATCCCACAATAGTGAAGTATGTTCTCTCAATTTGGTAATGACAAAACTTAATTCTTCCTAATATTTAAATTTATCAAACTCCAATAACGTTCTTCTCTCTTCTTTTAAGAGATTGTCTCAACACATTCAATGCAAAATTAACATGCAAGAATTTACATTTTAGTTTGGACAACATCCCCTCCCATCTTTGGAATTTTTCCTTGTCATTTTGTTATTTCTCCATTGTGAAGTATCCCACAATAGTGAAGTATGTTCTCTCAATTTGGTAATGACAAAACTTAATTCTTACTGATATTTAAATTTATCAAACTCCAATAACGTTTCCATCTCACAAATCTATTGAGGCCTCAACTAGCCCTAAGTCACCTACTTGTGGATCACCCTTTAAATTTTTAATTGAGCTTGATTAAGTAGACTCTATTCCTGCGTTGGTTTTTTACGCTTAATTGATAATTATGGGTTGTTGGCTAAAGTAACATTCATTGAATGTATGCTTGATATTTCTATTTTATAGCACAACCATGATAGTGTGTGACATTTTTATTGTCAAGTTAGTTTTCCTTGCAAGTTTTGTCTTCCCACATTTGTTGCATTACATATACCCTAGTCTTTGCTCTTGCACCTCTTGTTTTTTACTTTGCTCCCATGTGTTTAAAGTGTTATGTAACCTTGTCTAGGGTGAGTAAAGCTATTTTGTATCATGGATAATCTCATGACCAACTCTTGGGTAGAGTCCACAATCTCTCTAAATGATCATAGGAACATAGTGCCTATAGGTTTCGAGGGCTCAAAAGATGGCATAGCCTTGCGAAGTCTAATAACAAATGTTTTATTATCATATTTGAAGGGTTTATTTTTTAATTTGAAATTTCCTTCACAATATTTGATTAGTCTCATTGAACATTCCCTTTTGAATTTTAACTTCTTTAATCTTTTAGCCTCCCCTACAAGTTATGTCAAACATGATCCGATATGCTTAGATATGCTTAAAATTGAATGGTAGCCATTATGTACAAGAAGTTACGTCAAACATGATCCGATATGCTCAAATATTGTCAAAATTGAATGGTAGCCATTATGTACAAGGACATTTTCACATTTGGAGAGCTCTGTAACTACCTAAACGACAATTTTGATCCTTGTGACTTGTCTATATGAGCATGCCACTTCTGAATTTTTATCCCCATGACTAGTCTATATGAGCATGCCATTTTTGGTTCTAGGTTCTAAACTATATTGGTGTGTGAGAAATATATCTGTAACAACTCTATATCTTCGTCTCTGGAGTCTGAATCAATCACATCCATGTCAAATGTGGTGATATCAAACAAACTAGTTAAACCAACATTATGGCAAATAACATGTTGAAAACTCCCATTTGCATAACAGAACTTGACTCGGATTTCATGGTATGTTTACTTTATAAGCCCTCCATAAATTCAGCTAGTGAAGAAAATATGTTGTATAGTTATTGCCCCTACATTAAGGAATACATTAACAATTTCCTTTGCCTTTGGCTTCATCGAAGAACAATTTTTTTAATGATTTAGAGCCTTTGGTATGGATACATACACAACACGACAAGCCTCAACCATTTTCCAAGAAAGGGGTAGCACAAAGTCTAGAATTCAGTTCAAGTTTAGAAATACAATAAGATGGTTTTTTGGTTAAACTGTTATTACTAAAAAGAGAATCTTGGATAAAGCTGGTCTTTTGATTTTTTATTTTTTTTTAACTATAGGAATAGCGACCTCCCAACCTCCAAAGAGTATATTCAACAGCTTGCAAGCCAGATATACCAGTCTTGTGACTTAATTGGGGACGAGACGTCCCAAATCCCACCGAGGTGAACCTCTATCTCAGGGGTTGTCTACCCTTCAAACCTTCTCACAACAAACCAATGAGCAACCTTACCCCCGCTGGTTTTAAACTTGTAACCTCCAAGGAGATACCACCTACCCCACCTCGATACCACCTCCACTCTCATACCAACTCCCCCACCCCAAAACAAGTCCAGGCCCTTTTGGACTGTATCAAAAAAAATTGGACTATATAAAAAACTTCAAGTATGGCTCTTATCATATAGATCTCGTTCTTCCTCACTAAATTGTTGGGCTGAATGATATATATTTGTATTGCTTATTCTCTATCATATAGATTATGTACAAGGACATTTTCACATTTGGATAGCTCTGTAACTACCTAAACGACAATTTTTATCCTTGTGACTTGTCTATATGAGCATGCCACTTCTGAATTTTTATCCCTGTGACTAGTCTATATGAGCATGCCACTTTTGGTTCTAGGTTCTAAACTAGATTGGTGTGTGAGAAAAATATCTGTAACAACTCTATATCTCCGTCTCTGGAGTCTGAATCAATCACATCCATGTCAAATGTGGTGATATCAAACAAACTAGTTAAACAAACATTATGGCAAATAACATGTTGAAAACTCCCATTTGCATAACAGAACTTGACTCGGATTTCATGGTATGTTTACTTTATAAGCCCTCCATAAAATCAGCTAGTGAAGAAAATATGTTGTATAGTTATTTCCCCTACATTAAGGAATACATTAACAATTTCCTTTGCCTTTGGCTTCATCGAAGAACAATTTTTTTAATGATTTAGAGCCTTTGGTATGGATACATACACAACGCGACAAGCCTCAACCATTTTCCAAGAAAGGGGTAGCACAAAGTCTAGAATTCAGTTCAAGTTTAGAAATACAATAAGATGGTTTTTTGGTTAAACTATTATTACTAAAAAGAGAATCTTGGATAAAGCTGGTCTTTTGATTTTTTATTTTTTTTAACTATAGGAACAACGGCCTCCCAACCTCCAAAGAGTATATTCAATAGCTTGCAAGCCAGATATACCAGTCTTGTGACTTAATTGGGGACGAGACGTCCCAAATCCCACCGAGGTGAACCTCTATCTCACGGGTTGTCTACCCTTCAAACCTTCTCACAACGAGCCAATGAGCAACCTTACCCCCGCTGGTTTTAAACTTGTAACCTCCAAGGAGATACCACCTACCCCACCCCGATACCACCTCCACTCTCATACCAACTCCCCCACCCCAAAACAAGTCCAGGCCCTTTTGGACTGTATCAAAATTTTTTGGACTATATCAAAAACTTCAAGTATGGCTCTTATCATATAGATCTCGTTCTTCCTTACTAAATTGTTGGGTTGAATGATATATATTTGTATCGCTTCTTCTCTATCATATAGATTATGTACAAGGACATTTTCACATTTGGAGAGCTCTGTAACTACCTAAACGACAATTTTTATCCTTGTGACTTGTCTATATGAGCATGCCACTTCTGAATTTTTATCCCCGTGACTAGTCTATATGAGCATGCCACTTTTGGTTCTAGGTTCTAAACTAGATTGGTGTGTGAGAAAAATATCTATAACAACTCTATATCTCCGTCTCTGGAGTCTGAATCAATCACATCCATGTCAAATGTGGTGATATCAAACAAACTAGTTAAACAAACATTATGGCAAATAACATGTTGAAAACTCCCATTTGCATAACAGAACTTGACTCGGATTTCATGGTATGTTTACTTTATAAGCCCTCCATAAAATCAGCTAGTGAAGAAAATATGTTGTATAGTTATTGCCCCTACATCAAGGAATACATTAACAATTTCCTTTGCCTTTGGCTTCATCGAAGAACAATTTTTTTAATGATTTAGAGCCTTTGGTATGGATACATACACAACGTGACAAGCCTCAACCATTTTCCAAGAAAGGGGTAGCACAAAGTCTAGAATTCAGTTCAAGTTTAGAAATACAATAAGATGGTTTTTTGGTTAAACTATTATTACTAAAAAGAGAATCTTGGATAAAGCTGGTCTTTTGATTTTTTATTTTTTTTAACTATAGGAACAACGGCCTCCCAACCTCCAAAGAGTATATTCAATAGCTTGCAAGCCAGATATACCAGTCTTGTGACTTAATTGGGGACGAGACGTCCCAAATCCCACCGAGGTGAACCTCTATCTCACGGGTTGTCTACCCTTCAAACCTTCTCACAACGAGCCAATGAGCAACCTTACCCCCGCTGGTTTTAAACTTGTAACCTCCAAGGAGATACCACCTACCCCACCCCGATACCACCTCCACTCTCATACCAACTCCCCCACCCCAAAACAAGTCCAGGCCCTTTTGGACTGTATCAAAAACTTTTGGACTATATCAAAAACTTCAAGTATGGCTCTTATCATATAGATCTCGTTCTTCCTTACTAAATTGTTGGGTTGAATGATATATATTTGTATCGCTTCTTCTCTATCATATAGATCTTGTTCTTCCTTACTAAATTGTTGGGCTGAATGAAAACCACCTTTCAATATTGACCTTTTGATCACTATTGTAATGCCCCGGTTTGACCCCGTTGCATTAGATGCATATGATGTATATATTGTAAATGATCACGGTGTGGAGCTAAAGGCCAAGGCCCCACCATTGATCGGTTATGCTATGTTTTGGATTTAAATTGTCACCGATGGTATATTGGGGCATGCGACATATATTATGTTGTCATCATGTAAATATGCATCTATAATTAATTAATGAACCCGACCAGCTACGATCGCGGCAACTAAAATGAGAAAGGGGCATGATTTTCACAAGGATAAGGGTGGGGAAATTGTCAACCTTGGCCAATGAGAGAAAAACCCATGTGTCTTCTTCCTCTGTTTTATTCCAACCACTTTCATTAAGAAAGACTGCTGGTGGTTGAGGCAGTTAATTGTTTTGGGGAGTGGGGTGGCAGGACTGTCAGTCCTCACCCACACGCACACTCCACCATGGTTGACTTCACTATGGCTGGGAAAAACGACTGCCATCATTCACGCAGGGGATTTTCCACTCTCCCCACGACTGTGCAAAAACGCTCACGCACTTGCAATTCGCGTCCCCTCCATTGTTGTTCATTCTCACGCAGAGGGATTCTTTCCCGTTTTTCGTCTTCACGCACAGGATTTTGCTGGATTTAACCACGCAGTAGTTTTCCTTTGCGAATTGGAGAATGGTGTGGCTCCGTCCTTTACTCATGGGTTGATTTGTGGGTTCTGCATTGTGGTGGTATATGCACCGGTCGGGATACTGTAAATTCGTCCCCAAGTGTGGTCTGCATACGTTTTTCCTCAGCGGCCTCGATTGTGAAAACAGACTGTTGTTTTCCCCGTGTATGTTGGTAATGTATGTTAATTACATTCCAGAATTGTTCTTTCCCCATGTCCACTGATACGTTTGGGACTGTATGATTCGCTTGGGATTCGTTTTCCCTGTTTAAGCTACGACAGCTAAATTAATTGCCCGAGTGCAATAGTTGGTCTTCAGACTGTGAGAGGAGCAGGGATGTTGGCTTAGATTTGCTTGATAAACCTGGTGGCTGGAAACCACACAGACAGAGCTAAAGGGTTGGCCTTCTTCTCCATCACCCCTGAACAGCACTGGAAGGGAATGCAGGGCCTGAAGGACTGTGTAGCAGAGAAGGCACTGATTCCTTGTGTTGGGTGTGTTTGGGTGTCTTAGAGGTCAGGCTAGTTCTGGTGTAGGTGTTCTTGGCTCTGTAATGGGCTCACTAGCTTAGCAATTTGCCTTCTCCAGCTCCCTAATGGCCTGATAAACCCAATTCTGTTGGCTTGGCTGTGTGTTTTGTGTATCCTTGGCTATGTGTAGGCCTGCTTGTTCCCTTATTCCTTGGAGAATCATGCCTAGCTCGAGGGTGGCAGCGCTGCTGAGAGATTAAGGAGCACGCTAGCCTATGGTTGGGTGGAACGTTGTAGCGACGTAGCTGGTTGCGGAAGGAGTTTTCATAAGATAAGTGATCTTGCCTATTTTACTGCTGCAACCTTACTTTCTGTTAATTGTTATGAGATGAACATGCTTGTATGAATGAATGTTTCTTCCGCTATGTATGATAAATAATGGCATATATGCATTTTCTACTTCAATGCATTTTATTTCAGCATATCAGCATGTTATTTTATGAATTCATATGTTCATGGGGCACTTAGCCCGCTGTGATTAGAGTTTGGGTCGTGTCCTCTACGCTGGTCGAAGGCATGGGGACGTGACAACTATCATATAGATCTTGTTTTTCCTTACTAAATTGTTGGGCTGAATGAAATCTATCTCCATCACTTGTTCTCTATCATATAGATCTTGTTCTTCCTTGACTAAATTGTTGGGCTGAATGAAATCTATTTGTATCTCTTGTTCTCTTTCGCCACAGGGGGATTTATTAAGATTTTTGGCTTCTTCAATTAATGAGAGTAGTCCTTTTCATCTTTAAATCTTGTTCAACATTTCAAATCAATCCAGAATTTAAGTGTCAGCAAATGGGATGAATGAAAACCACCTTTCAACATTGACCTTTTATAGATCTTGTTATTATTTGTTCTCTATCATATAGATATTGTTCTTCCTTACTAAATTGTTGGGCTGAATGAAATCTACTTGCATCTCTTGTTCCTCTTTCGCCATAGTGATTTATTAAGATTTTTGTATTCTTCAATTAATGAGAGAAGTCTTTTTCATCTTTAAATCTTCAACATTTCAAATCATTCCAGACTTTAAGTGTCAGCAAAGTATTTTAACTTAGTCCAGACTTTGCCAAAATAACATATTGTCCTATCAGTACATGGTCAAACCTGTTTTAGTGTCCCAATGCATTAAACATATCATCTCAATTCATTACTCAAGGATATCTTCAATTTATCCTACTTTCATTCCTTGAGACATTCATTCACAATTGATTCAAATTTGAAGAAAAATTCCATTCCTTCATTCTAGTCTTTCATCAATGAGGTTCAAAACAGTGCCCATGACTTTTGCATATTTTGTATTGACTCTGTTCATTTAGGCTAAGACAAATTTAGTCCTTTAACTTGGATCTTTCGACAGAGTTGTGAGGAGTCCAATGTTTGTTAAGCTTGTATTCAATGGTTCATTTTCAAAAAATTGGTACGCTACACATAAGGTCTTCATCACTTGAATCAATTTCTAACGCAGAGTATTCACCCTTTCTTCTCACTAGTAGGTCATTCTAAGTATTAGCTTTGTCATTACTATTTTAAGCAATAGAACATTCATTTTTAGATTATGCAGCAGAGGTTCTTTGATATTCTCCTTCAGGAGCTTCTCCTAGTATTTTTCTTTCACTAGCTAAATCAATTTCTTGTACAGCAATGTTATTGGAACCAGACCGGTTATCGAACCAGCAAAGCCCAAAACGTGAATCGGACCAGAACTAGCAAAAAAACGGCTGACTAAAAAATACATAAAATATTCATATTTTGTAAAAAAACATATATATTCATGTGCATACATATGAATCCAAACCATTAATACAGAAATATGCAATCATATATATAGCAAATATGGGTGCAAATATCCAAAATAGCACCTAGTGCAATTCATCTTTGAGGTTCTGAACCAAAGTACATTAACAAAGAAACTCCAAAGTACATCAACAAAGTTTTATTTTCTGCCTTTTTTTTTTAAATTGAGTTCCATGAGTCCCCAGTCCAGACTTGGAAAAAAATCTGATCTGATCAAATTTTTGTACTGACCAAACCAACCAACCCTGTAAACCGGTCAAATCAGCCGGTTTTGCCGGTTCTAATAACACTGGTACACGGTCCACATTTTCTTTCTTATTCTCTTCTTTGGATATGGCTAGAGGATGTTCGTGTTCTTTTCCTCCATTAACTTCAAGTGAAAGAAACATCTTTATTGTTTAATGGTTTACTGACTTGTTCGTTAGATAGGTTACTGACTTGTGTACTTCTCTTCTACACAATCTTTTGAAATATGGCCATAATAATGAAAATTATGACATTGAATCTGACCGAAAACCGTACCTTTGTTTCTTGCTGAAGTATTCTAGGTTCTGCAATTCATGGCCTTGTGTCCAAACCTGTTGCATAAGAAACAATAACCAAAGAAAGTATTTTTATACCTAAGATCAAATGTTCTTCTTGTTGGTGCAATCCATATAAATTCATGTCCTCACTGAGTGATATTTTTCTTTGTTGTTTCCTTCACCAAGATCATGGCTTCCGAGATTTTCTTCAATTTTCTTTTTAGGGAGCTTAGAATTCTCTCCACATGGGTGAAATATCCACCTTAGGGAGCTTAGAATTCTCTGCTTTTCAGGGCCTTGAAACTCAACCAACTCAAAGATATTCAAATCCGCTGTTTGGGTATTCTTCAAAAGAAACTTATAATCTTATAACCTTTAGTGAAGTCTAGTAACAAAGAAACCTGCGTGTGCCCAATTTTTTTTAATTTTTATAATATTCGAAGTGTTTATGTTTACTAGTCTCATTCAAGATCCCCTTTGGACCTTTAACTTTTTTCATCTTTTAGCTTCCCTACATGATATGTCAGCATTTTCAAATTTGGACAGCTCTTTAACTACTCACATGACCATTTTTATCCTCACTACTAGATGATGGCTTCCATCTTCACGGGATCCATCTTGAGTTCCCCTCCACTATCACATATCTCAAATACACCAATGACTACCAGCCAAATTCACATTTCTTAATCTATTATCTTCACGGGATCTATCTTGAGTTCCCTTCCACCAATCACATACCCCAAATACACCAATGATCTATCTTGAATTCCCTTCCACCAATCACATACCCCCAAATACACCAATGATGACCGGGCAAATCCACATTTCTTAATATTTTCCAGCAGTTGATGCTTTTTGAGAGTCTCTAAAAGCTTACATGACATGTGAAATATGCTCTTCGAAGATAGAGAAAAAAAAACAATATATCCTCCAAGTACACTATAAAAAAGAAGGTAGAGAGAAAAAACAATATATCCTCCAAGTACACTATAAAAAAAGAAAGGGACGCACTAATCATTCATCAAAAGCATTAATACGCTGGTGCATTACAAAAACTTCCATTTTTATCCTCACTACTATAGTCCATATGAACAGGCCTTATGAACAGGCTGAGCTTATCTAGCATGTACGTTCATGCTAGTTAAGTCAGCTGGCGTGGGTCCTTGAGTTCATTGACTGCCGTCTCTCTCGGATGTTTCGAAATTTTCCGGTTGCACTGTAGCTCACTGCTTTTTAAATTTAACGTGTGCTGTACCCTTCCGCCGTTTCGCGCAGTAGCATGACAGGTACGGGATCACAAGGATCGAATCCACATTAAAAGCTTGTTAATGAACTCAACTCCGCTTCTCACTTCCTTCTACTGGAACGAATACGACCTCAAAAGGATAAGGACTTGCTGCACCGACACGACCTGCACATTCATTTCAAGAACGAGCAGCCATGGCAGAAGAGCGCTTCAAATTGACAGGCGATTTATCTTCATCAGCTTCTTTTTTTTATTGTTCCTCACCCGATTCTTCGGCTTCCTCCGACGATTCTCCACAGACAAAGATGGAACAGAAAGACTGCTGACTCCCGAGATTGAGATACGCGTTATTAATAGAAATGTTCTTATCCATGCCCACTGTGAGAAAAGGAAAGGCTTGCTCATCAAATTCGTTGCAGAGCTGGAAACGCTTCAGCTAACAGTGGTGAATGCAAGCATTCTCTCATTTTCAGAAGCTACATTCGATTTGACATTTAATGCTCAGGTATTTAATATCTTTCTTCCCGCCAGGACGCTGCCCTGATTTCCAGAGTAGATACACAATGAATATACTGATTTAGTTGATTGGTTTCTAGATATATAAGAGCTAACTGAGTCTGGTCTAATATACTTCACGTTTTGTTTGTCACAGATGGAAGATGGATGCGATCTAACTGTGACAGATATGGGGAAGGGCATAAAAGCCCTTTTCAAGAGAATGAACTGAATTGAATCTCTAATTTCTTCTTTCTTCTTTATGAACATAATTAC
>LPNX010783833.1:717499-747167 GCA_001517045.1 Pseudotsuga menziesii | reverse complement strand
GCAGCAAGTCCCTATCCTTTTGAGGTCGTATTCGTTCCAGAAGAAGGAAGTGAGAAGCGGAGTTGAGTTCATTAACAAGCTTTTAATGTGGATTCGATCCTTGTGATCCTGTACCTGTCATGCTACTGCGCGAAATGGCGGAAGGGTACAGCACACGTTAAATTTAAAAAGCAGTGAGCTACAGTGCAACCGGAAAATTTCAAAACATCCGAGAGAGACGGCAGTCCATGAACTCAAGGACCCACGCCAGCTGACTTAACTAGCATGAACGTACATGCTAGATAAGCTCAGCCCTAGCTACGTGGGAAGGGGAAGCGACGAATAGGATAGTGGATGGCGCTAGCGAGGGCACGCACTACTGGGTAGTGAAGGAATAAGGAGAAAGCACGTAGGATATGATGGTGGAGGGACTATGCAGATGGGAAAAAATCAATGCGAGAGAGAAGAGAGTTGTTGATGGAGGTGGACGGAGTGTCAACGCGAAGTGTAAAGGAGGCTAGCTCCCAGATAAGCCATAAGCTACATGGAGGGAGGTTGGAGAGATGAGCAGCGAGGAAGAAGGTTGGAGAGATGAGAGGCGAGGAGGTTCAGAGGGAAAGCACGTGACAAACCGTGGAGTAAAGGCACGTTGTGTGGGGGGGAGGCCCATGATGGTTAGGCAGCTAAGGAAGGAGGGCACGCTACAACAACGAAGGCTGTGTGGAGCAGTCGAATGGAAGTGGCCTGAGTTGCATGCAGAGAACGAGGATGGCTGTGAAGGATGGAGCTAAAGGGGGTGATTAATGGGCTAGGAGGATAGGGTGAAGTGGAGTGGGGATCTGAGGCATCAACGAGGAGAGGAAGAAGGCTCTGGTTGAAATGGAAGGTATAGCCATTGGTAAGCATATGAATGAGGAGAGGAAGAAGGCTCTGGTTGAAATGGAAGGTATAGTCATTGGTAAGCATATGTAGAACAAGCGACACTAAACACTGAAGGAAACTTCTCTAGAGTATATTGTTGATTAGTGCCTAATGGAGTCTTAAACAAGAGTGAATAATTAAGTGTTGTTATTTTAACTATGACCATGCAATTATCTAGTTGTCGACAACAAATAAGAACCCCAAAATAATATCCAAATATGCAAATAACAAAACAATATCCAAGTAATTAACTAAAGTATGCAAATAACAAATAAATAATTAACTCAAATATGCAAATAACAAAATAATAATTAAATAATTAAATTATAAGTTAATGCATATACCTAAAATACTAAATATTATTTAATAACCAAATGTAAGTTAATGCATATACTTAAAATACTATTGATAAAACATTTATAACTATTCATATTACTCATGTCAAATATTAATGCATTGGATAAATATAAAACCCAAATTCAAAAGACAAAACCCTAACCCTAGCGAATTGGTTGCAGGCTGGGAGGGGTGGAAGCGCTGCTGCAATGAACGTGTGAAGGAGCTAGAAGATTTAGCCAAGGTCGAGGTATGTAGGCCTGAGGAAGTAGCTGCAAGCTGTGAGGATATTGGAACACAACCGTAAAGGGAAGAGGAGGACGGTGGAAACTAGCTACGTGGGAAGGGGAAGCGACGAACAAGAGAGTGGATGGCCTCGGCGAGGGCACGCACCGCTGGGAAGCGAAGGAGTAAGGAGAAATCACATAGCATATGATGGTGGAGGTCCTGCACGGATGGGAAAGAATCAGTGCAAGAGAGAAGAGAGCTGCTGATGGAGGATGTAGGAGGAGTGTTAACGCGAAGTGTAAAGGATACTAGCTCGCAGAGCAACTACAAGCTACATGGAGAGAGGTTGGAGAGATGAGCAGTGAGGAGGAAGGTTGGAGAAATGAGTGGCAAGGAGGAGCAGAGGGAAAGCGCATGACATCCCATGGAGTAAAGGCACACATTGTGGGGGGATGTCCATGATGGATGGTGGAGGGAACCGTCGATGGGATCAACTAGCAGGTGGAGAATGGGTGTAGCAGCAACAATAGTTGTGATGGTAGGAGGAGCGTTGCTGAGGTGGATTTGTGTGCGGTGGATCAAGGAGGGAAAAGGGTGACCAGGACTAAGGCTGAGAATGGGCATGTATAGGTGTGGAGGAGCAGGTCAACATGGATAGAGGCACCTGATGCTGCGAAGCGAGGATTGGTGGAAGAGGATCACCAACGGTGAGGTTATCGGAGTGGAGGGTGGTAAGGGTGCGGCCTAGGGAGAGGCCATCGATGAAGGGAGAGAGTGGGGAATGGTATAACCCTAACCCTAACTTAAAACTAACCCATATACTAACCTAAACCAACATAACCTCAAAACAAGCTAGGCTAACTCCTAAACTAGGTTTTGTGAGATAAAAGTGTGAAAACCTAGGAAAACCTTAGCCCAAGCCCTACCTAACCTAGGGTTTCTGAGGAGGAGCACTAACTTATTGAAGAAGGGTCCTAGGTTAAGAAACTAACACGGGAAAGCTAAGGAGAAAATGCTAGGGCACCCTCATAGGAAGACGTGTTGTCGTTGCTGAGGTGACATGGAAGGAAGCAGTGACCTATCCTAGGGAAAAGTGCATCTCTAAGGCTACCACTAAGACTTCAGACATGCATATGCACTAACATCCAACAAAAAGGTAAGAACCCCGACCTCCTTGTACTTGTGTTCATCCAACAAATCAAAAAATCACCAACAGTAGAGATTCACTAAAGAATTACTAGAAAAATAGCTTGCATTAACCATAAAACTTCCTCATCAGGAGCACATCCATCCAAAGAAAACCCTAAGTAGGGTAAAACAAGTGCATAGTGATTTATCCCATCAATTCTGATTTAAAGTGAAAGTGAGGAGATATATTTATACGAACTCACACTCACTTATCTGGGCTTACATGCCTTAAAACAGGTAAATTCATAATTATTAAATGTCAACTTAAAATTAGAAGAAAATAATAATAAAATATAAACTATGGTAGGCTACCTGGGGGTATTTGCATCCCCTGGTGCCAAAACATGCTCAAATGAGTGAATCGCTCTGAATTAAAGACCAGAGTGGGATCGAGGGAGAGCATTATGCTCCATCTAACCCATAAAATCTTGTAAAATCCCTCAACGCCCTCCTCAAAGCATGGAAACGACCTGGTATGGAGGATGCCTTCCTCAAGGAAAGAAGGCGAGGGAGAGAAAGGACCCACTGACTAAAGGGACAAGAGGGTGTGTGAAGTGGCTGCAACTGAATAATAGTGTCTCATGGTTGAATCAGAGGCCACCAAAGCACACAAGAAAGGAATGGAGCTGTGATATCCACGAGTCAACCTTTAGGGGCCTCAGACACCAACCTTGAGGTCAAAAACCTCTTTAACAGGAAGTCAGCAATGCCATTAAGCCATAGTACCCCTAAGGGACACCAAAGGGTCTGACCATGACCACAATTGCTCATCAACACCCCTTCGAGTCGAAAAATTTGGCCCTCTCTCCCTGGGGTACACCTGAAGGTGCATTGTGTACATGTGCAATGTAACAGGTTAAAAAATAAAAATTGAAAATTGAAAAAAAAAATAAACAAACCAGCATAAAAGTTGGGTTGCAGCAAATCCCTTCCAAATGGCCGACATCGGCACATAAAATTATAAGCATTGGGGATATGAAAGTAAGGTTCGTGGTCTTGGAGAGTTACTACATAAGGCATAGAGCATCACCAAATAGAGCTTCGATGAGGCACAAAGAGTTAGGGAATAGAGCTTCAATTAGGCAAGGAGTATTAGCGATTAAAGCTTCGATGCCTCCCCTCCAAAAACTAATAACATAGCAAAGAAATCAGATTAAAAAAAAAGGGCGACCTCCTTCGTTGTGTTCAAAGTCCCCAACCACATTTGATATAGGAGGATATTGGTGGCCACCCACCTATTCCACTTGGACCCCCACCATTGTTTCTTTTAGTTTCCCAATTTCCTTAATTGTAGCACAATTTACTATTTTTGGCAGTTTTTAGGTCCTAAACTTCCAGAGCCGTTTTGAGACCCTAAACGACATTTTTTGGCATCGAATGGTTGGGCAACTTTGAGTCCATTCCAGACTCATCATTTTCTTTGCATGGATGTATCCCTTGAATAGATCTTTCTAACGATCTATCATGTGCGTCAAACATAGGTAGTATGCCAAAGTTATGAACCCGGGAAATCGATGTACCAAGTTACCCAATGGGGCCCACATTCTGGCGTTTCACCTCCTAGGGTTAGGTTTTTGGATGTGTAGGGTTTCTATTGTTTCTCAATAATATATAGGCCTTCGAGCCTCATTGTAACACGGAGTTTAGAGGCATGTAGCCGCCACATCTCTTCTCAGAGATAAGCTACCAGCACTCTAGCTAGTTTATTTCCATTCTGTATGTAAACAAGTTTCAGTTCTTTGATTAATGAAATGAAGTGTTATTTTCGCTGCATATTTGTTTCTATGGTTATTTATGTATTCTGTTGCGTTCTTGCATAAATCTGGATCAGTGGTACCAAAGCAATCTGCTCTTTCTCAATCCTTCTTTGCATGTCCCCAACGAGGGCAGGGTATAAAGAGTTAGGGCTCGATCTGGTTGAACCTTTGCAAGATCAGCCTCACAAATCTCAACGGTCACCTATGGGGGACAAAAAGAAAGATGAGGACATAGAATATCCTATCAAAATGTTTCTCAAGGAGGCCCTTGAAAAACAAAGGAACATGATGATGGATAACTTCGCTCAGATCCTTCAAAGACTTCCCACTGGCGATGCATTTGCATCTAGTAGCCACTCTGGAGGCGCAACCCCTTTTAAGGTACAAGTAAACTTTGACATTCCCATATTTGATGGCCGAATAGATGTAGACATCATAGATAGATGGTTGAATCTATTCGAAGGATATTTCTTGATTCATGACTTTTTCGACCGGGGAAAGATTATTTTTTCACTACTCAAAGCCGCCCCCCATGTCAAGGACTGGTGGCAAAACCTACTGTGAGCAAAAGGATGAGGAGGAACCCTATCTGTTCTTGGTCGTACCCACTTGGAATTCTTTCCAAGATGCCATAAAGGTACAATATCCAATGCCAAGTACAAGCAATGACATGATCAACATCGGGTGCAACACAAATTCTAGGTGGGTGACAAAGTGTGGCTACATTTGTAGAAGGAGCGCCTCGCTGGACCCCACCGCAAGCTTCGCCCACTCTGATATGGGCCATACACCATTATCAAGTCTGTCGGGGACAATGCATTTGAGCTCAATATTCCACCATTCCTTGGTCTGCACCTAGTGTTCAATGTGGACCGCCTTCGGCCCTACTTTCCACCTCTACTAAACACATCAAACATGGCAGAACAACTCACACCAACAAAGTTAAGCCCTGACTACATGGAACAACCCACAATTGATTGGATTATGGACACACAGATTAAGAACACCCACCAACAGAATAGCCAGCTATATCTAGTTGTCAAAGCAGGCCAACTCCTTCACCAAGGAAAGTGGCTCACCAGGGACCAAGTTCAACAAAAGTTTCCTCATCTCACGGAGGAACTCAACGCAATGGGGACCATTGCTTCCTAAGGGGGGAGGAATGATTCAGGAGGAAATTGTTGGCCACCCGCCTATTCCACTTGGACCTCCACCATTGTTTCTTTCAGTTTTCCAATTTCCTTAATTGTAGCACAATTTACTATTTTTGGGAGTTTTCGAGTCCTAAACTTCCGAAGCGTTTTGAGGCCCTAAACGATGCTTTTTCGGCATCAAATAGTCGGGAAGATATGATCCATTTTGGACTTAATATTTATTATTTTAGGGATGTATTCCTTGAACATATCTTTCTAATGATGTATCATGCTCGTCAAACAGGTGTAGTATGCCAAAGTTGCGACCCTGGGATATTGATGTACCAACTTACCCAACGGGGCCCACATTCTGGCGTTTCACCTCCTAGGGTTAGGTTTTTGGACGTGTAGGGTTTCCATTATTTCTCAATAATATATAGGCCTTCAAGCCTCATTGTAACACGGAGTTCAGAGGCATGTAGCCACCACATCTCTTCTCAAAGATAAGATACCAACACTCTTGCTAGTTTATTTCCATTCTGTATGTAAATAAGTTTCAATTCTTTGATTAATGAAATGAAGTGTTATTTCCACTACATCTTTGTTTCTATGATTATTTGTGTATTCTGTTGTGCTCCTGAATAAATATGGATCAATGGTACCAGAGAAATATGCTCTTTCTCAATCCTTCTTTGCATGTCCCCAACGAGGGCGGGGTATAAAGAGTTAGGGCTCGATTTGGTTGAACCTTTGCAAGATCAGCTTCGCAAATCTCAACGGCCACCCATGGGGGACTAAAAGAAAGATGAGGGTGCAGAATATCCTATCAAAATGTTGCTCGAGGAGGCCCTTGAAAAACAAAGGAACACGATGATGGATAACTTTTCCCATATCCTTCAACGACTTCCCACTAGCAGCGCATATGCATCTAGTAGCCACTCTGGAGGCGCAAGCCCTTTTAAGGTACAAGTAAACTTTGACATTCCCATATTTGATGGACGAATAGATGTAGACGTCGTAGATAGATAGTTGAATCTATTAGAAGGATATTTCTCGGTTCATGACTTTTCTGACCGAGAAAAGATTACTTTTTCACTACTCAAAGTCGCCCCCCATGTCAAGGACTGGTGGGAAACCTATTGTGAGAGAAAGGAAGAGGAGGAACCCTCTCTGTTCTTAGTCATACCCACTTGGAATTCTTTCTGAGATGCCATAAAGGGACAATATTATCCCGTGGGGAGCTATGAGGACAAGTACATACAATGGACTACACTGCGGAAACAAAGAGATCAAGATGTGCATGAGCTGACGAATCTGTTCCATACCCTGTGCACCAAGTTGAGTATCAAATATTTAGAGAAACATTTGGTGCTGAAGTACCACAATTGTCTGCACAGATACATTCAGGAGGAAATGGATTTCCTCGACATCTCCTCGCTTGGTATGGCATACCAGTATGCTGCCAAAATTGAGCAAAAATTCAAACAGAAAAAGCGAGACTTTGGATCTATGAATCAAAAGCAAGTTAAAGGCACCCCCAAACTACAAAACCAAGGATACATCCAAGGCATGGCATCTCAAGACAACTTGGTGAAGCCGCAAGCAAAGAGCAACACTACGAAGCTAAAGAAGGAAGTGGGAAAGTGGTGCGAGTTCCATAAGAGCCCCACTCATAACACAAGTAAGTGTCGGGCCAAGAAGTCATTGGTGGCCGACATAAAGGCTTCTGAATCAGATGCATTCTCTGACACTAAATCAGAACCTGAGAAGGAGAATGACAGAGAAAAGAAGATTATCAATGCAGATCCCAACGCCACCGTTGCCACCACGAATATCCAAAAGGAAGAACCAGAATATTCATGGGAGGACGAGCATCTTTTCCACTCCCAGATGTGGGTAAAGGGTTCCCCGCTATAGTTCATTGTCGATAGTGGGAGCCAAAAGATCCTCATTTCAGCAGAGGCCGTGTAGCGGTTGGGTTTGGTGACCACAGCACACCCGTAGTCGTACACCATGGGGTGGCTTCAGAAAGGACGAGATCTTCGCGTCAGCTAGCAGTGCCGCCTTCCCTACAACATCAAGCCCTTCACCGATGAGGTATTATGTGATATTACTCCTCTTGATGTTTGTGATGTGTTATTAGGTTATCCATACTTATGGAAGCGACATGTTGTGTATGAGTCACGGCCTCGTGCTGTTATTATTACGTTGGGAAATAAGTTGTACAAGATACCAGAGGTACCACCTCTTGCCACTATCTCTTTGGTTACTGCAAAACAATGTAGTAAGCTCATTTCCAAAACTAGGAAATTTATTTTCTTGATGATTTGCCCTCAGGGAAAGAATAAGATCGTGGGCACAACCTCTAGACAAGGCCCCTCTACACGACAACAACAAATGGACAAGGTCCTGGAGGAGTACCGTAACATATTCACCTCACCCACAGGGGTGTCTCTGCACTGCCAGGTCAAGCACCCCATTGATCTGACCCCAGGTGCATCACTGCCCAATGGACCGATCTATCGACGCTTTGTTCTGGAGAATGATGAAATCAAGAGGCAAATTCAGGAGATGTTGCAGAAGGGTCACATCCGGCCAAGTTCATCGCCCCGTGGGAGCCCGATCGTGTTGGTACAAAAGAAGGATGGGAGTTGGAGACTCTGTATTGACTATCGGGCACTGAACAAGATCACTGTCTGGAATAGGTAACCGATCCCACGGATTGATGACCTCCTGGACCAGCTTAAAGGGGAAAAATATTTTAGCAAGATCGACTTAAAGTCTGGGTATCACCAGGTACCGATCGAACCGACCGATGTGTGGAAGACTGCCTTCAAAGCCAAGGAGGGCCTTATCGAATGGTTGGTCATGCCTTTTGGGCTGACGAATGCTCGCGCAACCTTCATGAGACTGATGGACAACATCTTGTGGGAATTCACCAACTCATTTGTAGTAGTGTACTTGGATGGCATCCTGATATTCAACCAGACTTGGGAAGAGCACCTCCACCACATTCGACAGGTCCTCCAAACACTACGGCAACACAAGTTGTGTGCCAATTTGGACAAGTGCACTTTTGGCATGACCCAGGTTCAGTATCTAGGATACATTATTGATGAGTGTGGAGTACATGTGGATCCCACCAAGATCCAAGTCATTCGGGATTGGCCAGCCCCAACTACTCTAATAGAGCTTCGCAGCTTTCTAGGTCTTGCTAATTTCTACCACAGGTTCGTGTTGGGATTCTCTCATATCACTTGGCCCTTGATTCAAGTCACCAAGGGAGGAGTGAAAGCAAAATTATTCTGGTCTAAAACTCAACAGAAGGCGTTTGTAGAATTGAATCATCCCCTCTGTTGTGCCCCAGTGCTCACATTACCAGACTTGCAACAACCATTTGAGATCAAGACAGATGCCTTTGACTATGCTATTGTGGAAGTCCTTACTCAACAAGGGGATCTAGTGGTATATCACAGTGAGACACTGCCCGACACAGTCTGCAAATATCCCACTTATGACAAAGAGATGTATTTCATTGTACAGGCTTGCCGAAAATGGAAGCATTACATTTTGGGGAAGGAAATGATCATCCACACAGACCACCAACCCCTGCTATTCATACAGACACAAGGGAAGTTACAAAACGATCTCCATCAAAAGTGGTCCACATATCTACAACAGTTCCATTTAAAAATCAAGTACAAGAAGGGAAGCACCAATAATGTTGCAGACTGCCTCAGCCGACCACCGATCGTGGCGATAACCATCGTGCTCAACTCTTGTGGGCACGAGACTTTTGACTGGCCGCTTCTCTACAAGAGCGATCGAGAATTCAGCCACACATATAGGACGCTCTTGGAGGGAAACCAAGTTCTAAATTTTCACCTCCATGATGCACCACTATGTCACATGGGGCACCTTTGTGTTCCTTCAAGCGAGCGTGCCAAGATGATTTGGGAAGGGCACTACAGTCGGGTCACTGGGCATTTTGGGGTCGAGAAAATAGTGGCAGTACTGCAGAAGTATTTCTATTGGTCGAACCTTCGACAAGACATCGGGAAGTACATCTGATCCTGCACTGCCTGCGCCATTTCCAAACCGTCCATCAAGAATCAAGGCCTCTTTACTCCGTTGCCTACCCTTAGTCGACCTTGGGAATCCATCTCCATGGATTACAGGTCGGTCCTTCCTTCTACTAAGCATGGCGAAGACTGTGTGTTCATGGTCGTCGATAGATTCTCAAAGATGGCCATAATGGTGGCCTGCAAGAAGAATATCAAAGCAGAAGCCACTGCTAATCTCTTCTTTGAAGCCTATGGTCAATGCAAGACACCAAGCTCACAAAGTCCACAGCTTTCCATCCCCAGACCGATGGCCAGATATAGGTCGTCAACAGGATGATCATACACATTTTTCCCATGTACAACTCAAAGCATCCACGCACATAGGATGAGAGCCTCCCCTATGTAAAACATAGCTATAACCAGGCCCTCCACAGCTCAACCAACCACAACCCCTTTCAGGTGGGCTTGCGATTCTGGCCACTATGTCCCATTGATGTAGCCATGCCATTTGCAGCTACTCAGGCTGATTCAGCTCATGTCCAATCTGAAGTATCCAAGGTGAACAGCTTCATTGAGCACATTCGCCAATAGGGTCATGACATATTGGATAGATCCAATGCCAAGTACAAGCAGTGACATGATCAACATCGGGTACAACACAACTTCCAGGTGGGCGACAAAGTGTGGCTACAGTTGCAGAAGGAGCGCCTCGCTAGAACCCACCGCAAGCTTCACCTACTCCGATATGGGCCATACACCATCACCAAGTCTATCAGGGACAATGCGTTCGAGCTCAGTATTCCACCATTCCTTGGTTTGCACCCAGTGTTCAATGTGGACCACCTTTGGCCCTACTTTCCACCTCTACTATACACATTAGATGTGGCAGAACAACTCACACCAACAGAGTTAAACCTCAACTGCATGGAACAAGCCACAATTGATCGGATTATGGACACACAGATCAAGAACACATGCCAGTAGAAGATCCATCTATATCGAGTTGTCAAAGAAGGCCAACGCCTTCACCAGGGAAAGTGGCTCACCAGGGACCAAGTTCAGCAGAAGTTTCCTCATCTCATGGAGGAACTCGATACAATGGGGACCATTGCTTCCTAAGGGGGGGAGGAATGATCCAAGAGGATATTGGTGGCCACCCAACTATTCCACTTGGACCCCCACCATTGTTTCTTTCAGTTTTACAGTTTCCTTAATTGTAGCACAATTTACTATTTTTGGCAGTTTTCGGGTCCTAAACTTTTGGAGCCGTTTTGAGGCCCTAAATGACATTTTTTCGGCATCGAATGGTCAAGAGTGTTGTTTATGGATGTAGTCCTTGAATAGATCTTTCTAACGATGTATCATGCACGTCAAATAAAGGTAGTATGACAAAGTTGCAACCCCAGGAAATTGATGTACCAAGTTACTCAACGAGGCCCACATTCTGGCGTTTCACCTCCTAGGGTTAGGTTTTTGGATGTGTAGGGTTTCCATTGTTTCTCAATAATATATAGGCCTTCGAGCCTCATTTTAACATGGAGTTCAAAGGCATGTAGCTGCCACATCTCTTCTAAGAGATAAGCTATCAACACTCTAGCTAGTTTATTTCCATTCTTTATGTAAACAAGTTTCAGTTCTTTGATTAATGAAATGAAGTGTTATTTCCACTACATATTTGTTTCTATGGTTATTTGTATATTCTGTTGCGTTCCTACATAAATACGGATCAGTGGTACCAGAGCAATTTGCTCTTTCTCAATCCTTCTTTGCATGTCCCCAACGAGGGCGCGGTATAAAGAGTTACAGCTCGATCTGGTTGAACCTTTGCAAGATCAACCTCGTAAATCTCAATGGCCACCCATGGGAGACGAAAATAAATACGAGGGCGCATAAGATCCTATGAAAATGTTGCTCAAGGAGGCCCTGAAAAACAAAGGAATGTGATGATGGATAACTTCGCCCAGATCCTTCAACGACTTCCCACTGGCGGCGCATCTGCATCTAGTAGCCACTCTAGGGGCACAACCCCTTTTAAGGTACAAGTAAACTTTGACATTCCCATATTTGATGGCTGAATAGATGAAGATGTCGTAGATAGATGGTTGAATCTATTAGAAGGATATTTCTCGGTTCATGACTTTTTTGACCGGGAAAAGATTACTTTTTCACTACTCAAAGCCGCCCCCCATGTCAAGGACTAGTGGGAAACATACTGTGAGAGAAAGGACGAGGAGGAACCCTCTCTATTCTCGGTCGTACCCACTTGGAATTCTTTTCGAGATTCCATAAAGGGACAATATTATCACGTGGGGAGCTATGAAGACAAGTACATACAATGGAGTTGAAAGAGTATCATGTCCTCTGATCATTTTTGTTCAGAGGCAACACAAAAATTTAGGATCTCAGCAGAGCTTCCTTATTTCACATGATTAATGTAAATAGTTGTTTGCTAGTCATCTATTGGATTATCAGTCCATGGTCAACGTATACATCTTCTAAACGGATTTCTATTGATACCACTGCACTGCGATGATGCTGATGAGACCCTCTACACCATGAGGAAAAGTTGATTCCAACACCATAAGTTATAACTACTGGTAATTATAGTAGCCATCTAAAATTGGACCAAGAACTACCAATCCAAAAAGAAATAAAAGATTGCTAATTGAGTAGCTTGGAACTTACTTTGTTGACTGGCTGTCAATTTGTCACATGTTTAATTTTTACTTATTAGTCGTAATGAATTCTTGCTTCTATGATTGCATTCCTTACAATGATTTCTACATGCAGGATAGTATTCAAGTGGATTATCATATCAAAACATAATAATGTAGAATACTTATTGATTCTAAGGTGTGACATTACTCAAAATTTGGGATGAACGTCAGCATCCAATGGGTTCATATTAATATTTAATTATTGCCAATTATATCATATTAGTTCCCTTTTTCCTTGTAATCATTCTTTCCTGTGCTATATCAATTTGATCTTGATGGGAGTTTCCATATAAGAGAAATCATGGAAGATTGTTGGTGACCTTTGGCACTGTTTTCACTAGTAGTGTGTGGAACCCAAAAGAAATTGGAAGAAAAAATGCATCCGGTGACAAGTTACAAGCAAATCCAGTTGTGAGGTGAACGTGACTTGTACTTGATACCAACAAATAATTCCGTGAAATTGCAACCGCATATTGAAATAAAGGAGATTGAAGATGCAATGACCACAACCTTCACAAGATGTGTTTTCCTCGTGCTAGCAGGAATTACTAAAAGTGCACCTTTAGGGAGGATATTGGAACCAAATTATTGATAGTTCTTTGGATCTTTCAAGAAGGCAACAAACTCCAAACATTCGTGCTTTGTGTCTTACCTCATCCTTTGAAGTCCTAGCTAGTTTTGAAATAGGACGATTCACAACACAAAATATGCTGGTTGTAAAATTTGACAAAGCTTTGGTTCTTTTATCATTGCACTGAAGAAGTGCATTCTACAACCTAGTGGAGGAGAGATGTGTAACTCCTTCAGTGATCTACCTAGAATTGACACGTGTCTTTTATAAAAATAATAAAATATTATTAAAAATAACTTGTTCGCTTAAATTAAATTTAAATTATTTAAAATTGCACATATATAAAACTACGTAAGTTAGATAAACTAAAACCATAAAAAATAGATTACACATTTCCACTCTAAAAAAGGTTTACACCTTGAGAGATTTGATCCCTCTTGATGCTTGGTAGATCCCCTTTTAGATGAATCTATGCTGATGATATTAGTGTACATAATTAAAAAATTAGTGTGCATCTTATGTCATCGCACATTCAATATTTATAGCAACACCTTCCCCTAGCAATGCCTCTAATGTTGAGATATGAGGACACAAATGAGACCATTGTAGATAGGAAAGGACTCATACAAAACACAACACACAATCTTCTTTTGATCTCTTATATTGAATTAGGAATACACACATGCTTTAGGTTTCCAAGAATTTGAAAATTACTATAGATGATCATTACAGATGATCATTACAGAGGGCCAATTCCATAGTATTTTTGCCAACACCTTTAATTTAATGATATCAAACCATCTGATGTTATGGGAAAGAGAACCTTCAAATGAGTATTCACCATGTTACCTAAAGGAACCATTACTCCATCCTTCTCTTCGGTTCTTCACCTACTGTCAACAACTCTCCCAACGACGTGTCAACTCAGATCGGGACAGGTCGAACGTATTTAATCCTATCTTAATTTACAATGACCGTCATAAAACACACAACTTTAAAAACTGGGATGTATGGATTTTGATCAAACTAGTTGCATAAAACCAACATCTAATTGAATTGGTAGAACGTGGAATTAAATCCGATGAGAAAAAGCTATGGGAATGTCATTTCAATGGGATGAGTTGGGAAAGCAATGTTAGCTATGCCTTGAAAACCTTCAATGTATCAAAGGAAATGGTGCAATACTTGAGAAAAGAGAACCATTGAAGAAGGCATACCTTCCAAATCCTTTCAAATCCTCTCTCTTTTATGTATAAGTTGCAACTATTTTTATGTAATTGCAACCATAGTAGCATAATTTGGTCGTATTGAATTTTCCTGTATGGAAATTCCGAAGAAGTTCGAAAATTCCTAAATATTGGACATAATATGGATAGGATAAATTTCTTAAATAAAAATTATTACAATTTTATTGTTTTATTTTGTATTTTGGGGATAGTCCATTTAGAATTACTTTTACATCTAAAAAGTTTAAAATTTATATTATATATTTTATTTATAAATATGAAATATTATATTAATTTTATTTTAAATTTATTTTGTAATAGAAAGTTTAATAACTAGTTATAATATTATATTTTAGTTAGGGTAATATTTTAAGAATATATTATTAGAAATTGGTATCATTGTTTTATAATTTAATTTTGGTTTTTAAATTATTTAATATTTTTATAATTAAATTTATAAATACATATTTAGATAAATTATGGCCTTATATAGACGTTTTAATGTTTTCTTTGATTTTTTCGTGATGGAAAGTATAAAATATATAGTGTATTTGATAGGAAAAAAAGGCCATTTCCCTTCAAATTTCAACACTTCATGTAAATATTGAATGGTTTATGTGTATTTTAAGATTTTTTAAACTTTTGATAATAAGTTTTTTAAATCTATAAACAATCTACTCCCATATTTTTTCCATACTAGAATTTTTTGTAACGTATATTTTTTTAATCAAGTCAGTATTCATAGTCAAATTATGCTATACGGTTGCATCTCATCTGTGGAGAGTAAATATGCTAAACATCCCTATCTCCATTTGCAAGTACTTTATAGTTTTCATTTACTTTGAAGTTTGATCTAATAGTGACAATAACCATGAATTTTTTATATAATTACAGGCTAGAATTAAATCCGCCTTGTTCCTTCATTGCCTAGGGAATTCACTAGGTATATTGCTTATGTCAGGGATTCAGTTTCCTGCACTATTGAGGTTTTAGAGAAGGAGGGCCTCCATGTCACTATGGGAAGAATCTAGAATGCTAAGGATTTTGTGACAGACGATTACATAAAATGTTATCTCAGAACTCTTTATCCCTGTCAGAATTCTTTGTATTCCTTAAGAGAGTTGGCACTTGTGTCTAATTAGAGGCAAACTCCATTTCATAGTGTAGATTTTAGAATGGGAAAGGCTTGGTATGTTGCTCCTTTGGCTTCTCAAGTCCCACAATTAGCATATCCCAATATATGAGGATGGGATTCATGTGAGATTGGGTCTATTACCTGAACATGTACCTACCTTTTACAATCACTTCCTGCACCAATAATAGGAATTGGAGAGAAGAAGTATGTCCACAGTAAATTTAATGAAAGTGGCAGTCGACACACAACAAAGACTTAACGATGACTGTGTCGACACAAATTACGATTTACTATTATGTAAACATGTTTACTTTAGAAATTTCAATTTAATTTTTTTTATTTAAATTTATATTTTGAAAATTAAAATGAATCCTTTATAAATTTATGTCCATTGGAATTGTTCTAAGTTAATAAAAAAAAAATTGTAATATTAAGATTGTTTAAATTAGTTTAATTTTATAATATATTAAGTTTAATATGAAAATTACGTAAATCTTTAAAAAACTTGGAACTTGTCTAAGTTAATAAAAAAATTAAAATACTATACTATTAAGTTTAATATGAAAATTATATAATTTAAAAAAAAAATTAAAATTTTATGAATTAATACAAGTCAACCCATCTTGAATTAAGGAAAAATATATCCTTACCTTTATAAAGAGAATAATAAATAAGTAATAAAAGATAAATAATAAAAAAACCAATTAAACTTAAAGCAATAAAATATAAATTATTTATCCCACTTTTAATAGAAGTATTAATCTTAAACCTAATTTATGTTATATATAAACACATTCATGTTTCTTTTAATAGAAGTATTAATCTTAAACCTAATTCATGTTATATATAAACACATTCATGTTTTTTTTGGGTTATTTTCACATTATTTTAGTTTTTTGGGGGAGCATTGGTTTTAAAGAGTTTGGATTAATTTATAATAAAAAAATTAGAACAAGAAGGAGATATTCAAATCTTCTAGCATCGGAAAGGTTACTTATTTTTTCAATTTTTTTTCAATTTTATTAAAAAAAAATTCATAATTTTTTTGTTATTTTTATTTAAAAAAGAGGCCTTTTTTGTTATTTTTATTAAAATAAAATTCAATTTTTATTTTTATTTAAAAAAGGGAATGTTAAAATAAATATAAAGTTTTGTATATTTCTTTTAAATAAAAAATAAAAAAACTATAAAAACACATTTATAAAATTATATATTTAAAATGATTTTTAAGTTAAAATCATGCTTCCTCTATGATCAAGAAGGATCTCACCCACAATTTCGCTAGGGTTTGCGGCTACTAGGGCTCTCTCACTGCGCAGGCCCTCTCGGCCCCCTCAACCTGCTTCGACCATGGATCCCTCAGATCTAGACTTAGCAAATTTTGATGCTCGTTTTCTGAACATTGTTGCCTCTCTTGCACCCCCCTCGTCAAGCGCCTCTCCTCTATCTCGTTTCATTAAACGTTCAGAAATCCCTGAGGTCAAGCTCTCTTTAGCAACTTCAAAGCGGAAAGCAGTCACGCTATCAGAGAAAGAACTTATTGGTTTGTTCACTGGCCTCTGTCCATCACCCAAATCGATGGAAATTTGGCTCAATAAAAATTGGAGATCTCTCATCCAAGGAGAATTTCAGCAAATCTTCTATGGGAAGGGCTACTTTGTCTTCATATTTGAGAAAAAGGAATATTGGGACCTCATCTTCAGAAATGGGCCATATTTTATGGGACCAAGAGGAATGTATCTTAACAAATGGGATCTCTCCTTCGATCCCTAAAAAGATATCCCTAAGGCAGTGCCAGTTTGGGTCAAGCTTCCCCATCTTCCCCTCCACTGCTAGAATGATGAAGACTTTCGGGCAATAGGTAATACCCTGGGCAAATATATTGACAAATCGGAACCGAAAGCTCTTATGTTCTCATGTGCTAGAATATGTGTTGAGGTCGATTTGGAGAAAGGCCTTCCTGAAGCCATCAATCTATCCATTGAAGGATGGAATCATCTCCAGATACTTGATTATGAGAAAATCCCCTTCAAATGCAAATACTGTCATGAGTATGGGCATTTCGCCCAATCCTATAAAAAAAACAAGACAAATCTAATCCAGAAGACCTACAAGAAGATGGTTGGAATGTGGCTAGCAGGAAAAGGAGTGCTAAATCGTCCTCGGCACCGCAACCCCATGTCCCGACAAAGAATGCATCCGGAAACAAGTTTGAATCCCTCGCCAATGAAGAACTAGAGATAGACATCCCAGAGGAAAATGAGGAATAGGTCATTCCTCAGGAACAAGAGATCCCAGCAGAAGACAAATCTAATCTGGAAGACCTACAAGAAGAAGGTTGGAACGTGGCAAGCAGGAAAAGGAGTGCTAAATCGTCCTCGGCACCGCAACCCCATGTCCCGACAAAGAATGCATCCATAAACAAGTTTGAATCCCTCGCCAATGAAGAACCAGAGATAGACATCCCAGAGGAAAATGAGGAAGAGGTCATTCCTCAGGAACAAGAGATCCCAGCAGAAGCACCATATCCAAAGCAAAGGGACTCTAGGGTGGAGGACTTCTCTCGCCCAACTGCCAAAAAGGAAGGAACAACTGACTCTGAAGGCTCAGTCGCCCATTCTAGGGAAAAGGAAAGTTCTGAAGAAACCTCAGAAAATTCCAATGAAGAGCAGGAACCTCAATCCAAAAAGGGTAGACGATCAAACAAGACTCTAAGGGAGCAATCCAATCTTGATTTCCTGGTAAAAAATTCCAAGGCAAGCAAATATCTTCTCAACGCCGAAGAAGAAAAAAAGGAAAGGGAAAAGGCGCTCTGTCAACTTAAGAAATAATGAAGCTAGTCTCCTGGAACTGTCAAGGATTAGGAGGTTCCCAGAAAACAGAAGTGATTAAAAGATTCAAATCAATGGAATTCATCTCCATCCTCCTTATCCAGGAGACTAAAAATACTGCGGAAGTCAGTCTTTTAACTATGAAAAAAATGTGGCCCAAAGGAGAAGGTTTTGCTATCAATGCGAGTGGAGCATTTGGAGGCCTTCTTACTTGGTGAGATAATGAGAAGTTATCCTTGCAAACAACCATTGAAAACAAAAATTGGTTGTTTGTGAAACTTGAAAATAAGGAAAATAAGGAAGCATTCTGGGTAGGGAATATCTATGGACCCACGATACAAGCTTAGAAAGAAAATTTCTGGAACTCCTTGGAGGAACAATGCGAAGGGAAAAAGTAGACCCTTTGCTTCATTGCTGGCGACTTTAATGTTACTATCTCTACATCTGAGCGCAGAGGAGGAGTTAAAGTGAGGGATCCCTTTGGAGAAAGGTTGGAGGATTTGGCTATGCACTGGGTTTTAACGAATATCAAACCAAAGAACAGGGTTTATACCTAGAGAAACAAAATAATTAGACTAGAACATATAGCTGCTAGGCTGGATCGTGTGCTAGTTAGCACCCATCTTCTCAGGAATCTTCCCTTTCCTGAGTCCAAGCTCCTGTGTTCGGCGGTTTCTGACCACAAGCCTTTATGTCTTTTCTTTATGCCAATGGAAAATTTGGGGCCCCTCCCCTTTAGGTTTAATCACCTATGGTTAGAATCGAAAGGGGTTCGAGATATCATCTATAAATCCTGGAACTAATTCATTCCAGGATCGTCACCTTTCATATGGGAGCAAAAGCTCAAAAGGGTAAATTCTACTCTCAATCTTTGAGCCACGCACCACTATCAAGAGCCATCTCTTAAGAAAATTGAAAATTGTCAAAGAGATGGAAACTCTTCAAGAGCATATGGAAAAAACTGAGATAACCAGAGAGCTCCTTCTCCAGGAAATAGAGCTGGAAAAAATCCTACAAACCATCCTAAGGCAAGAGGAAGAAGGCTGGAGGTTATGGTCTAGAGTCCTTTGGCTCAAGGGGGGCGATCAAAACACAAAATTCTTTCAAAATCAGTGCAGAGAGAGACATAGAAGGAATACCACGAGGGAGATGAAAAGGGGAGATGGAACAGTTATATTGAGGCAGGCAACAATAAGCACTGAGGTAAGAGGTTTCTTTGAAAATCTTTATAATAATGAAGAGGATGTTTCTCAAGAAAATATGGAGGAAATTATCAGAGATATCCCCGCCTTGATCAGCCCAGAGGATAGCCAATTCCTCGAATCCCCTATATCTGAAGAAGAAAATAAGAAGGCTATTTGGACCCTCCACCCTGATAAATCCCCAGGGCCTGATGGTTTCCCCATTCGTTTCTATAGGATGTTTCGGTCTTTAATAAAAAAGGATCTCATGCGTCTTATTTCCTGGATGTCTAAAGGGAAAATAGGAGGAGCCACCAATTCCACATTCTTAGCTCTGATCCCAAAATAGCCTACCCCTTCCTCAATTAAAAGATATAGGCCTATCTCCCTCTATAACACCTCCTACAAAATCTTTTCCAAAGTTCTATCCCTTAGACTCAAGGAAATTATCCCTTCCCTGATCTCTCCCAATCAAGGGGGTTTCATATCTGGTCGCCACATCAGTGATAACATCCTTCTGGTGTAGGAAACGATCAACTCCAGCTCAAAGAAGGGTGAAGCAGGTATGGCCATTAAGCTTGACTTATCCAACGCCTTTGACTACTTAAGGCATGCCTTCATTCTATTGGTGCTTAAAAAGTTTGGTTTCCCTTCCATCCTCATAAATCAAGTTCAATCCTGTATTAACTCTCCTTGGATATATCCTCTAATCAATGGAAGACCCACTGAATTCTTCAAAGCTAGTCGAGGGATCAAACAGGGTTGCCCCCTCTCTCATTTTCTTTATATTCTAGTCATTGATTCCCTGAGCAAAAGGCTTAATAGACTTCAAGAAGAAGGACTTCTCCCAGGTCTCTCCTTTAAAACTGGAGTCCAACCTATTAATCATGCTCTTTTTGTCGATGATACTATCCTATTGGGGAGTGCCTCCCCTCAAATTTCTAGAAATTTCTTTAAGGCCTCTCGAACTCTTCCTTCGTTCCTCTGGCAGTTCTGCAAACTTGGATAAATGTCAGCTCTATGGATGGAATAGCAATGTGACTACTCTTCGAGACATATCCCAAATCCTCCACATTTGTGTCAATCATGAATGGACTCTTTTTATATATCTGGGAATCCCCATAGCTAAAAAAAACTTTGCTTCTTTCACGTGGGCTCTTGTCATTCAAAAAATAAAAAACAAGATTCATTCGATGGGTTCCAATTGGTTAAACTTGGCAGGAAAAGTAACGCTCATTCATTCTATCCTCTCTTCATATCCCATCTACTCCAGCTCGATGATCTTGGCCCCTAAGACCGTCATAAACAGTATCTACATGGAAATCAGAAAATTCCTTTGGTAGGGAGGAAAGGTGCAGAACAAAAAATTCCATCTGGTAAAATGGACCACTGTCAAATCCTCAAAATACAAAGGAGGTTTGGGCATAAGAGATCCAGAGCAAATGAATAAAGTTCTAGGTGCAAAACTAGTATGGAGATTGGCTACTGGTAAAAAAGAATGGTGGAAAGAAGTAATAAGGAAAAAAAACATCAAGAGGTCAAGATCCAAAATCTTAAAGTGCACTTGGGATGGCAAGGGTACCTCCCTTTGGATTTTGTGTAAAGCTTCTCTCAATATGATTCAATCTAATTACTATTGGATCCCAAGAAATGGGAAAAAGATCAAGATATGGGAGCATGGGATATTGGGGCACCCATCACTATCCTTGTTCTCGGAACTGGGAGAGTTATCTAAATGGGCACGTGACAATGATATTATTTCCCTCTTGGATCTCTCCTCCTGGAATCAGAATGGCAGTTGGATTGGATGGAAAGCGATTCATCCACCTAAGCACTTGGAGGCTGTGAAGAATTTCCTCTTCACCACTCTATAAGGCAAGTCTCCGATAATTAAATCCTCAAAGGATACTCTTGGCTGGGGCAAAAATGGACCGTACACGGTTAAAGAAGGATATAAGAAGTTGTCTTTTGAATCATCAGTAGCTGAAATTATATGGAAAAAGGTTTGGCAATCGGATTGTATCCCTAAGGTAAACTCTTTCATCTGGTTATTGATGCACAACAAATTGCTTACAACTGAAAACCTCAGGAAAAGGGGGATTGCAGCCTCGTATAGATGTGCTCTTTGCAACTCCGATTCAAAAACAATGGTTCACATTTTCCTTCAATGCAGTGTCTCTCTGAAAGTCTGGATGTCCATTCTCCTTCTCCTTGGTTCACTGTTCAGGCCTCTAGATTCCCTTGACCAGCTCCTTGTTAATTGGAATAAGCAATTCTTGGGAAATCTCAGTAAGAAACACATTCTTAAGTGGCTCTGGAATACCATTCCAAAGAAACTTTGCTGGCAGCTATGGTTGGCCAGAAATAGAGCAATTTTTAAAGAAGAGAAAGTAGTTCCAACTTGAATAGTTTCTAAAATTGTGGGCATGATATCAGAAAAATTTGCCTCGAAAGGGATTAGATACCCAGGATCAGAAGATCTATTGGAGCCGGTTTCTTCTTGGTGCAACACTTTTCTCAAAAGGAGCTCCCCTCAGTCCAACTCTATTATCTCTCGGCCTAAACCCCTCAATAGATATCTATCCTAGGAGATAAGGAAAACTCCTGCTGAGTTTTCGAAATGGCTTCAGGAAAAGAATTCTTTTGCCTTATTTTTTGATGGTGCCTCCAAAGGCAATCCAAGGGTGGTAGGTGCGGGGGGGATCTTACTAGATCCCGGAGGACAAACATAAACAATTTCGCTTGGGAGATGGGCCAAAAGACGAATAATGAAGCTAAGTGGATGGCTCTCTTGCAGGGACTAGAACTCTTAGACACGACAGCTACACCTAGGCTATAAGTCTTTGGAGACTCGAGGAAATTCATATACAAAATGATCAATGGATATTCCACAGGATCCATCAAGTGCAGAAGGCTGTTTGACATGATCACTCCCCTCCTCTCGAATAAAGTTGATTTTTCCACATTCTCTGAGTAAATAATGCTCTCACGGATGCTCTGGCTAATTCAGGGGCATCACTTCCCCAAGGTCACATTTGCATTAATGAATTGGACATTGGTTTCAAACCAATTCCCCAATGCTTAGAAAGAACCCTCTCTTAAGAACTCACCCTATCCTAAGTCTCTCCACAATAATTTTTATGGATTATGGTTTAAAATTTGATTTTCCTGTGGCGACGTGTGGCCTTCACTCATCTTTAGCCTCTCCATGAATCCTCTTGCATTAACTCGCCGTTCCTTCAAGCTTAAATTCCCATTCAGACGAAACGCTCCACGCCAACCCCCGCTGTGTACCATGGATTCATCTCAAAGCTTCATCTGTCCCTTCACTCTTTTTGATAGCCACAACTGCAATGTACCTCAAGTTGTTTATCTGGAAGAAGTATTGCTCGCTAATAGTTCTGGTTTCGATGAAGGCTTTACTCAGGTGATCCCTTAGGAGGCCTTGCCTCTACTAAGGAGTTTTGTGAAGGGGAGACTTGTGCTTGCTGCGTTCCTGAACTGTCTTTGCCCATCCCGCAGTGCTCAGCTTCAGGACCCACGACCACTGAAATCCTCTTCGGACAACTCCTTCGCGAAGGTAATATTTTGACCCTTGGCTGTAATTGCACTGGTTGGAAGGAAGGCTCGATAAGTACTCTCTCTTATCGTAGTAGAAAAGACTGTGACACCCTGCAGCAAGAACTTTTCATTCTCAGTTCTGTTTACAACAATTTGTCCTCTAGAAGTTGGTGTCGCAGTCTCTACAGTGGTCAGGATTTTGATTTCTCAGGCTCTATGCTTAATAGGCTGTCAAGTTTAAGTCTTAATAGCCATAGCTCCGGCCAAGACTTTCACCGAAACTAAGGAATGGACTGCGCACGGGAAAATGCTGGTCTCATGGAATTGAAGGCAAACATACGGCGTTTATAAAAAATGGTGGCAATAGGAATTATGGACAGCAGGAAGAAAACCAAAGAGGTAAAAAATCTTGTTGATGTGGTTGGATATACATCTTACCATATTAGAAATCATGATGCTAGGATAGATGATAATGAAATGAATCTGAAGGAAATCATGGGGAAAGTAGACCACATTCAGGAAGATCTTCAGCGCGTGGTGCATATGAACCAGGGAAGCCAAGCCCATGAAAATCTACCAGGAGAAGTACATCACATGGAGGAGGAATCTGTCACTCAGCCCGTGAGGCATCCAGGCAACCCATAATGTGTTTTTTAAAAGTCTATGTTTTTTTGCATCTTACTTAACCAACACTACATTCGAGTATATACTACGTCTGTAATTAATCATAATTTAAGAACTCTTTGTGGCATACTAAGGTCTATCTTCTGTCCTAGTTTTGTTTCCTCTTTCTCAGATCAACAAAAATACTTCAGCTATTGTTTTTTGTAATGAATGGATGTGCACAGTCTGTTTAATATTACTCTTTTTTAGTTTCTGTTAATTTTTTTTTATATATTTAAACTATATAATAAAATTCAATCATAAAAATCCTTAATTCATAAACTATGTCAATACATTGTTATTTATTTTACCTCTCCTTTCTCATTTTTTAACAATATTCTTTTTTGTTTTTTCATTCTTTGATCTTGTTTTTCCGTGTTCTTTATATCTTTATTTATTTCATTAATTACGGGACTAGATGTAATGTAACTTTTAGCTTCATTAAAAAAAAATTAATTATATTAAATTCAAAAATAAAAATTCAAAAATTCAAAATTTCCCCATGCCACCCCTTTCTCCTTCCTAGTGTTCCCTATCACTTTCCTCTCTCCCTTCCCTCCCCCAAGCTGACCATCCCCACGACACCTATGGCTCGATGGGTGCTGCAAGGGATTGTTTTGTAATTTTGATTGTTTGCTTGGCATTGAAGAAATTGAATTTATATTTAATGTCGTGTGTATCCCATCAATCCCTGAGTGGATGTGAGGTGTGTTAATATTGTTGTACTCGTCCACCCAAGCAACCAACGAATTTTGGGAAAATGTGATATGGGGTATCCTTCGGCAACCAAACAACCTATATTGTTGGGTATTCTATTCAATTATCTTCCTATTTGGAATTCTATTGCCATTCATTTAAGTTGTCTGGGGTAAAAGGATTTTTAATAAAGACATGGTGTGAAAGAGATGTTGGATCTTGAACGCATCGAATGGAATTTAGAATATCTCAGTTCAATTGACAAGTCATAAGCATGTCACCTTATATATTTGATAGTTGGTCGTCATCGACTTCTCTTTACTTGTTAGTTCATATATGTATGTTTTGGCTCACAAAGAATGGACTACTTTGTTAAATCCATAAAAAAAAAATACCTTAGTATAAGGGGGGTGGGAATATTATGTATGACTTTACCCACAACTAGGTTTCGAATAGTGGGCATAGGTAATCAATGAAATGAAATAGCTTCAATAGAGAGAGTCCAACAAACAAGAAACAAAACAAAACTAATCACTGAATATATATATATATATATATATATATATATATAACCCAAAACAAACTAATCAATGAAATTATATGCACTTAACTTTGTTTTCCACCACGCTCGTCTCTGAAATCAATAAAAAAACATAGTTATGGGTACTCGACTAACAATTCCTTCTTTTTTATTATAAGTTTCAACAAGTTAGGTGGCTATGTTTGATTGGTGGGCCTTGCTAAGACACAACCATCCTCAGGGGGGGTTTACTATATATGATTTATTCAATTTCCTTAAATATCCTCTTTGTTTGTGAAATATGACAGTAAGCATAATGTTACTCTAGTGTTTTGTTCTGAGTGATGTGTTTTAATGAGCCTTAAACCCTAACGATATCTTTCCTTGTGCATACAACATTCAATGGTGTATTTATTTAGGTAATAAGCTACGAGGCAAGCCCAATCTATCTATTGATGGTGGGTGTAGGCACTATTTGAATATGCATGTTTCTAACGACCAAGTAAAACAAAAATATATATTTGAAATAGTTCGATTTCTCTTACTTGAAAGCAGATGTTGTTGAATATTGAATGAGGGATATGAATCATAGAGCATGGTTGGTTTTGCATTGGTTACAAGATCTATTTCCCTCCCTATCAAATCATTTCATCTCAATTTGGTCAAACCCATGATTCAATTTCTTTCATATCATTATATATCTGGGTTGCCACTATCATATTTCCAACCAAGCATTATTGTTTGTTCTGTTGAGGGAGCTCTCCACCACCACCACCCTTAAGTGAGGCCAATCCAAGGAATCAATTGAGTGATCAAATTAACCCCGTCCAACATGGATGGAAAAGAATCTGCAACACAAGTTTGAATATGATATGTTAGATGCTAGTGCAATTTCATTTTGTTCATCCGTAGCTTAGTTAGTCGGGTGTTGCTAGATGGGTGGATAATTTGTTTATGCAAACTCACTAAGTTCATTGGTAGATCTAAGTTCACCATTTATGTCGCTTGGTAGTCAAGACAACCACCCTTATGGACCATCCTTCATTTAATAGAATAATTAAGATGAAGTCGCTTCATGATGATATGATCGATATGTAGCGTTGAGGTAACCCCATATCTATCCTCACATTGTTAGAAAAAATTAGTAACCCTCTTTTTAGCATGAGGAATAACGTAAATGGTAGGTATAAAAGAATGATTAGGTGGGAAGCAAGGGGCTTGCCCGAACAAAATGCAGCAAGCTCAGGTAGTGAGGTGAGTGAACCGTTCAAGGATCAATCAAGATTAATGTAGGAAAAACAATGGTTGGTCTTGATTTTTCAATTAGGAAATAGGAAGGAAGGGTTATACACAACCCACCCACTAGTGGACTACCTATTAGTTTGTTATAGTGGTTGGTTCAATCCAACCCCGCTGATAGGGTTGTTATGTTTCTCAAGGGATAAATAGACTCATTATCAATAAGTTTAGAAGTGAATTCAATTAGTTGAGAAGCTCATTTGTATCAATGAAACTATTAAAGTAACCAAACTTCAAACCACCAAAGCATCGGATTTGACCATGAGCATACGAGTTTGTCCTGCTGCGAAGGTAGTAGAAGCGAAAAAACATAAGTTCCAGGTGCATAGGTGGATTAACATGGGGAGTCCACTATAGATGGAGAATGATTGACTCAGGTGAATCCATGAAGATGGGTAACATTTTTTGGCAAAAAATGACAGATAAAATTTATTTTTTTACTCATTTATTAAATTGAGTCCCTCAGAACTCATATATGCCTTGTGAATTCTAACATGCAACAAAATAAAAACAAATTCTATGGAATTATGTTGTCTTTCCACCTATATATATATATATATTTAAATAATAATGTATTTAATATGCCCAAATCACTAATGATAGGTTTATTCTAGTAAATTTCAGGAAAAGTTAACGAGTGACTTGTGTGAACATAAATAATTTAGTGAAAAATGTCTAATTTTTAATATATTTATCAGTGGGCTATCTCAAGTGGTTGAGTACTGTAAGTTGTGAGGCCCCTTCGGGTGGGCCCCCTTTGAATTCTTCTCGTGGATGTAGCAACCCCTTGGGGGGTTTGTGAACCACACTTAAAATGTGTGTATATGTGTGAACATAATCTACAAAAAAATGCACTAGGGCATATATATATATATATATTTTGAAAAAATATATTTTTTATTAATTTTGAAAACTGACCATTGAATATTTTAAATATATATATATATAATTTATGTTGAAAAATATATTTTTTATTAAGTTTGAAAATTGACCATTGAATATTTTAATCGCATTTTGTAAATGTGTGTGCACGTAAACATTTTTTTACTAGTTACAAAAATCGAAAAGAAAAAAAACCCTTTTGAAGAGGACACATTGATTTGGGGCATTTATATTTTTTGAAATTTTTTGGCTATGTACTTTTTATTTTCTTGATTTGTCTTTGTGTTGATTCCAAGTTGTGGACATGGTTTTGTAAGTGTTAGTTTGAAAAGAGAATTAAAAAAATTATCAGATGAACTCAATAACTTGTAAATTATATCCCAGTGTATATAAGACTTGTTAACGAATCCATTAGTATGAAGTCCATCACCTAAGGTGCATCCCATGATAAGGTTTGCGCAGTGCCTTTCATGTAGGGGCACTAAGTGTATATTTAGTCAAACTTATGTACTACATATCACTTGAGATAGGTTTAATATATATAACAAAAAGAAAAGAAATTTAAATGTTTATATGTTCCGTATATTACCTTTATCATTCATCTCTAAGAATTTCTAAGGGTTTCCATTGAAATATTCAAACATTTGCATTTAGTCAATATTTCTAACAACATTAGGAATTTAAAATATGTATTTTTCTTTCAATTTTCAGTACTGAAATTGACACATTTAATTTAGTAGAATACCTAGTTTTTCGTATATTGTAGTAGGATTCCTTAGGTTCTCGTAGCTCCTCCTTGACCAAACCTTAGTAACCAAAATAGATAAACCACCTTGCCAACCAACTATTACCTTGCTGGCCTGTTGAAGCCTGGAAATTCGCAGGCGGCAACAGTAAGGGATTCTCCCCAATCAGCGTTCCCAACTAGCCCGCTGACTGTTTGGTATAGGGAATCCGTCCGGTTTACGGTCCGGCTACCGTAGGTCAAAGTAACAACAAGGGTCTACCGGTTGCGGCCCGGTCCACCGGAATTTGTATTTTGACTTAATATGCAATGCATATGCCTATCTAAACCATGCAGGGTGATGAGGATGCCGGGAACCACACAATGTGCTGCGCAGGTTCTTACCTCTCGTCTTACGTTCACAACACCTAAACCACATATGCAACTATGAACTAAGATGACTAACTACCTATCCCCGGGGAGCCAAAACAACTATTATTTAGTAATGCATTAACTTCATGTAGAATAAACACAATCACAAGTAACTGATATTTGTATTTACAGTACATGAAAGAGAAATTATTCCAACAATCAGATAGCTAACTGTTATGTGAAGCACCAGCATTACTGAAAGTGAATTTTCCACAAAATAAACCGAAAATCATTCAACAAGACATAAGTCATAGAGTTAGAACGATCTCACAATTCATGGACATATGCTGAAAAACAAAATAGTTCATTTTCCTGCCATCCATTGCACACCATTTGGAAAATCCCACAGCACTTTCTCCAACAGGCAAACTACAATTCTTTCTTGCAAAAAGGAAATAGTTCTTCTTTACAATAGGTCATCCAGTGTGACCGAGGAAAAAAGCCCCTTTTCATTTTCTCTCTTCCCTAGTTTTATACAAAAAAGCAAAAAATGCTTGGGTTGCCCAAAGTGACCTTTGGGCTCCCCAACGCTTCAATTTCTCTCAACCCCTTACAAAATATTACATTATACAAAGTTTGACCAGTCCCTCTCACTTGGAGGGGCCCGCTTGGTCTTCCAAAAATTTCCTCCACGCTACTGCCTCAGCCGCGAGTCCTTCAAATGAGTGGGGCTCCAAGAATTGTATATTCAGTTCGAACTTATCTGCTTGGTTCCGAATAGCTTCTATTCTGGCCTTGTTCAAGTGCACCTGTTCCTCCAAGAGCTGAATACTAATGGCCGCATGTGCAATTTCATTTTTTAGGATCGGCTCATCAAGGGCTCTGATACCTTGGACCTTGGCTTCATCCTCCTGCTGCCTTGTCTACAACATCCCTGCAATTGTATCATGATCAGGGAATTCGTGTAGCCTATGTTCAGCCTCCACTTGACAGCGATTATAGGTGACAAGGGCTCTTCTAAAGAAATCTGTACATGCTCCCTTCGTTTTCTTCACTGTCTTCTGAAAGTCCTCTGCAGTAATAACAGCAAACTCGATCAGATCATGGTCCCGCTTCAACGCCTGCTTATCTTTAACTGGTAGCTCAGCTGGGATTTCTTGATCATCTTCTACTCTGGTTATCCTTGAATTCAGCACCTCCAGGATGTCTTGTGATCTGTCCACGAAATAAGATGTTGTATTTAATATTTCATCCAGCCTGCCATCAATCTGCAAGATTTGACACCTTTCTTCTTCCAGGGCCGTTTGCAGTTGCAACATCCTAGACTTCTGAGTCAGGATGTGATCTTTGACGGGTTGCAGATCTACCTGCTGCTTCTTGGCTGCCTCCAGCTGCTCTTGCAGATCTCTAACATATAAGGTATTGGATTCGTAGATGTCCTTCTGCTGCTCCCTCAGCTCTTCTATCTGTGTCTTCATTTGTTCCCTTTCGCTCTTTAAGTCCTGAATTTCTTGATGTGCTTTACTCAAGGCTTCTTGTGTAGTTTCTTTCGTTTGTGCTTCCTGCTGGATAGCATGAATTTCATGCTTCGTGACCTCTACCTCTTTGAGTGCATGCTCGTATTTTCTTTTTAATCTGTTGCTCTCCTCTTTCTCTCTTCTCAAGGTGTCCTTTAGTTGAGCGG
>LPNX010783833.1:675204-710583 GCA_001517045.1 Pseudotsuga menziesii | reverse complement strand
TCCCCCCCCCCCCCCTCCTAGTGTGCCATTGTGGATAACAATTGGTACCAAAGCCACCCTTCAACACAAGCCTAAGTAGCTTGAAGGAGATCAGTGGGCACACAATGGATGCAAAGACAGAGTCCCCCAGCAATGATGAAGTTCCAGTACTTGATGTGACTGATTGCTTTGGATGGAGAAGTAAGATGAAATCTTTTTTGAATAAATTTGGTGTATGGGATATTGTGGTCAATCCACCTGCTCTGTCCAACAAGAAGACAAAGTTAGCTACACAAAAGGATACGAGGAAGGAAAACACCATTGCTTTGAAGTTTCTTATGGATGGACTCTCAAGCTCAGTCAGAGAGAGTGTAGGAGAACACGCTTCAACCAAATACATTTGATTCAAGATGGAAAGTGAGTATCAAGGAAGAAACCAAGATACAAATATTGAAGCAGAAGTCAAGTCTATTGAAGATGAAAAGCAAGAAGAAAAGGAGGAGCACACATCAGACACTAGTGAAGGTAAGAATCTTTCTGATTACCATAGCAATGATTGTGATAATCATGAAAATGATCTTAAAGATGCTAAGAAAGATCTCCTAGCACGTCTTCTAGCAGACATTGATCTCAGTTACAATCTCAGACTTAAAAGAAAGATTTCAGGGTCTTTCAAAAAGTACCATGATAAGTCTATGGATATGTTCAATAAAATAAATCATAAGAAGACATGTTTATAGGATGAGCTAGAATACAAAGAAGACGAAGTTGAAAAACTAAATACTGAATTGATCAGTAAAACAGGAGAATAAGAAGAGTCTAGTGAAGAACTTGAAGAAACAAGGAAGGTAGATGTTGAGTTGAAGACTCAGCTAGAAGAATCCAAAAGTATAGAGGAAGTATTGACGGAAAAATTGGATGAGAAGGGGAGGCAATGTCAAAAACTTAAGAGGGAAGTAGTTGGCCTCAAAAGGACAAGTGAAAAATCCAATGCATGTGTGAAGTTCAGGAACAACTCAATCATGTTGGATGAGATCTTGGACTGCCAAATATCACCTTTTGATAAATTTGGACTTGGATACAACTCGGGAAAAGAAAAGTCCGTAGCAGACACATGAAAAGTCCATGGAGTTTGGAGGATGGTCTCAAGAGAAAATGAAGGTTACTCCAAGCTTAGTAACAGGTCCAAGGATCGTGATCACAGCTAGTATGGTGTTAGGGGGAGCAAGATTAAGATCTTTATCATTGTATGATGAGCATCATCATTGATAAGGGGAGCATCCAATGCATTGAAAAATTATTTTGAAGAAATCTATTTTACAGGATTGACTAGATATCTTCAGCAGTATCCAGACTTTATCTATTATCAATCATATGTAGCACAAGATCATCGGAAATTTGTGTGAATTAGAATACAAACTTTAAGCTTCCTAAAGTTGCAGGTCATCTTAAGTTTGAAGTCAAGAGAGGTAGTAAAGAAGGAATATATGATCTCTGTCAAATAGAGGCTTGAGAAGTCCTTTAAGAAGTTCAAATGCAAGCAAGTCTTCAACAGATGAAACATGCTCACCTTGTAAGCTAAGCGATGGGTTTAAAATGCACACAAAGTTTTTGAAAAAAAAATAATAAGCATTCAAAATATTTGCAGTAGATATAAAGAATGCCCCTAAGTATAGAAGAAATGGTCACAAGATGCATACAACACCTAAAAGTATAGGTTTGCAGAGAAAATGTTCAAATTTGTGAAAGTTAAATGCCTACAAGCTTTAAGACAAATTGAAGCACAAGGTAAATTCCTGCAAAGAATCCACACTTTGAAGAATAATGCATGCTAGAATAGTAAATTTACTAGCAGCATTCCAAATATGCACGTTGGGTGCTTTCAACCTGTAAAAACGCTCGCCATTTGTTGGGCCTAGGGACAGTAAGGCAAAATTCAAGCAGAATTCTTCCTAAGTATGGAGAAGGGATAAAAGAGGAGAGGAAGGAGCTACGTCTGAGGAAGCAACATAAAGGCGAGGAGAGAGAGGATGTTGTGACAAATGAAGTGAAAGAGAGGAAGAAGAAGAGGAGGAGGCTCTAGAAGAGGAAGCTGCACCAGATAAGGAATCCATGACATAACAATGGAGTGTGACAGGGGAAGATATGACAAAATATCGACAGCGAAAGGTGTGTAAGTGGCATAATGGTTAGAAAATGACAGCAAGCCATAATGTTTAGAAAGTGACAAGCCTTAACATTCATGGCTATGAGCTTAGCTGGAGCTAATGAAAACCACACGCATGAAGGCATATTTGTAAGTCAGGACGTTAGTGCCTCCCATTAGGTGCTGCTAGAATAAGAAAGACAACTTGTTGACTGAATATGGAAATTCAGTTGAGAAAGAGACAGAAAAGGAGTCTCTAATGAGTCGATATTGAGTCTGTATCAAGTCGGTATTGAGTCTGTATCAAGTATGTATGGATTCTATATCGAGTATGTAAGAAGGATATAAAAGAAGGAACCCAAGATGTATGTGGGTTATACATTCTCCATAAATTCATTCTTTACGGTTAGCATTGAATTGTAGACTCTCGTCGATTGAAAAGCAATAGATCCTGGTTGGTGGCTTTGGATTGCCGAGTGCATCAGAGTAAAGGAACTGTAGCTGAGTGCCAGAAGAGTAGGAAAGTTTGAGTCGATCCAGGTTGTGTGTGGATCACTAGTAAAGTAAAGTAGGAAGAGAACAAGGAGAATATCAGAGAGCATGAGAGGGAGGAAGAGTCTATAAAGGTAGAGAAGAATATCTTAAGCAGAGTCTACAGCTTAGTGCATAGATGAAAGGTGCATCTATTTCCTCAGGCCAGATGAAGAGCACCTTGTGGTTTTTTTTTTCCGGATGGGTTTCCATGTTATATTTTTTGTATATGTGTGAATGTTGAATGTGTCTAAGATATATGTGTAAATGTTGTATTGAATGAATGACTGTAGGTTTGCTTACAAATGAATAGATGTATGATGGACGCATTGTATTAACTGGGTATTATTATGTTGCATGTATGTTGTTTATTTAATGAGTTGCATAAGAGAAGTTGGGGTGAAACCTAGTTGTTGAAGCACAATGGACACAAATAATCCAACCCAGACTTCTGTGAGATCCTTGGCACATAGACAAGGTACTAAAAATCCTCCCACTCAAATGCGGAAACGTGGTTTTGGGATTTACCCATAAAGAGAGATATCTCGGGTGAGACGATATCTACGTCGCAGGTGCTTCTGACTGAGCTTTGCTCTGTCAAGCTGATATCTCAGGCTTTGTTGTGTTGACCAGAAGGGACTGAACCTAGTTCGAGATCCCTGGAAAAAGGGATATAGGTAAAATCCAACAAATGGTTCCATTTTCGGGGCTCAAAATCATTGTGGTGAGGGATATTTTGTGGCAACCAACGAAACCGAAGATCCAAGATTGGGTGGAATTCAAAGAGTTAGAATTCACACGAAAAGAAAGTGAAGGATCTCAGTGGAACCCAACAGAGTGGTTGGGATGATACATCTACACAGACACTAACAAGATTTTATTTTTCTGAGTTTCCCATTGTGTTGTATGAACGGTTATCTAAGATAGCTACCTAACAAACAAATTTTCAAGGCAGAGAACCAAGGGAGTGGACTCTCCAGTTAATTGAAAAACTGGAAGAAGTAAGAAACCCTATGTCGAGAGCTGTAGATTTTTTTATAGACAGTATCCTAGACGGATATATTACCGAGTTTGTTGTTGATACAATAACCTCATACAGTGAGGAAGAGCAAAAAAAAATTCAAGGCCCATGCAATAAATACCTGTCATATTTAAGACGTGGATAAAAATGCTTGTATGTGAAAATGGTATTCTGTGAATGTAACAATCCTGTATAGAAATAGAGTGGCTATGTCTCAACAGTACTGTAAAGTGAGATGTTCCTAGGATATAGTGGAACTAAACTAGAGTCAAGCCTTTTAAGAAGTGGAAGAAGATTCAGATCTGGCAAGCAAAGAAAAACTCTGTTAGGAAGAGGGAGGTGCAACACAAATAAAGAAGAAGAAGTCTATGAGCTTTAATCATACTTGGATGAAGGGTCTTGTGATGATGAAGAAGAATATCAGCTGATATCTGAAGGAGACGAAGAGTCAAAAGAGTCGACTGAAGCTCCAGAACGAGAACGTGGTTAAAAATCACCTACAACACGACATACTTATCCAGAGGTAAGATCGACAGACTTATCTCCAAGTATTTTTGTAAATAAGAGTAGTACTAACACTGTAAATAGCAGACAAGGAAGTCTTACTAGAAAAATATGTGTTCTGATTGTACCAGCAGCACATACAATAGATGGAGCTGACATTAAGTTACCAATATTCAATGGAAATGGGTTGGAAGACCCAGAACAACATCGGTTTTTTGTGAAGTTGTGTGGACTGTGCGACAGATCCATGATGATAATATCAAGAAACCACAAATGATCACGACTCTGCGAGGTCGTGCGCTTGACTTCTATATGAAATTTTCCATAGTTCTAGTAGAAGTTGTCCCAAAAACACTCAATGATATTGGAGTGGGGCTGATAGATGAGTTCAGAAAGCCAAAATCCGAATCACAGTGCATCACTACAATTAAAGAGATTAAGCAGTTTTCAACATAATCTATTTAGGACTTTGACTAGAGATTTAAGACATTGATGGCCAAAGTGAGCTTCCAAATGTCGAATGTACAACATAAGGAATGGTTTACTGTTTCCTTGTTACCACATATCCCAACCCCATTGATGCAACAAAAGATTGTGTCGTAGATAGAGGCTTTGGAAATAGCAATGAAATTAGAAGCCTTGCCTGTTGGATATACTGGTTCAGGATTGATGCAAATTTAGTCGTAGCTGGCCAACCTTATGGTACAAATCCAAGACATTAAGAGAGGGAAGGAAGTTTAGGAAGAACTATGGTGTATAAGATGCAGAACATATGGACACCATAAAGATAATTTCTCGACGTTCATGAACTATGTCGCATCAGGAGCGTTGAACTTGTTAAACACCCAGGAATGCCTTGGTGTAGGATATGTCAAACTAGGGGCCGAAATTTCGAACAATGTTTTTACTTACAAAATATTGTAAGCACACCAGCTAGTCTGTATTGTAAATTTTGTAGATCAGTAGGTCATGATGGAAAGGACTGCAGAGAATTTCGGCTACTACAAGAAAAGATGATGGATACCTACTTAAAGAAAAATGATGAGCAGATGCAAGCTAAACGAGCCTAGATCCAAATCCTAGTCTCTATCAAGCACCGAGAGGGATCAAATATTTCGAGGTGCAAACCTATTCTTAGGCATTGCACTGAATGAGCTATCAACTTTTGTGTGTCCTATATATATCCATTGATTTGATTCAAACCAAAAGACACATATTTTTATTTAAGGTGGACATATAATATTTTTATTATTAATATTTAATATTATTTATGCCTGACATATAATATTTTTTATTATTTTTTATTTTGTTAGGAACAAAAATTATAACATCTCCCCCATACATGGTAGGGAGATGTCAACCTAAAGGGCATAAAAAACACTAGGCTACCCTAGCATGAATCGGGCCTAGCCCCTAGCTTAGCCTCCAATATTGTTTGTCCTATCGTAGAATGATAGGTGGATGTGCACATAGGACCACTCCTACTTAGGAGAGCCCCCCCCCGCCCCCCCACTCTGATCCCATGTGGTGATATCTATATGGAAGTAGGTATGGGTCCCCTTCTCGAGAAATGCTTTGATTCCTGTCATCCATGGTTGGGTGATGCCCCTATTCATCATCTCAATGGATTGCAAAGGGGGTTCCATGTTTATGAGTTTTGATTGTTCAAGCATCCATGTAATCATTGATATGCAATAAACTTAAATTAGAATCAAATTTTTGGTTGATATTGTTACAATATAAAGTTGACCATTCCTCACTCATAAATTTATAAATGATGTTGAATCATTCATCTTTGTGGAATATTGTTAAAATATAAACTTGCCAATTCTTTTACTGATAAATTTCTAAATGGCATTGCACGAGTCTTAGAACATGGAGGATGAGCATGTAAAAAAAATCAAATTCGCCATTCATGTCAATACATCAAACATAACAATGAAATGTGAAGCATTTTTTTATAATAGGCTAACACCGTCATTCATGAATAATGAGCTACCTTTTGTGAAATCTCATGCACAATGGTCTATTTTTTGTGACATCTAATACAAGCTTCATGACATTTATGGAAGTTACAAGGTGGTTTAAATATCATTGCACTAAGTATCAAGGTTCTCTACAAGCTTCATGACATGTATGCAAGTTACAAGGTGGCTAAAATATTATTGCATCGAGAGTGGCGAGGTGCTCTACGGCCTAGTATGGGGGAGAAGTTGTCACGTTTTGTTATGCAATGTAATGTTTCCAAACATAAAAGGAAAGGGGTGATGCTATGTTAATACTGTAATGCTCCCAAAGTATGGGGGAGATGTGGCTTATAACTTATAAAAATAAAAAGTAATTAAAAAACTCATGTAGGATCATAAAATACAAAAAATAAAACTAATATACATCAATCTTAAGCTACAATTGGGATCCAATTTCTTGATCTATAAATATTTACACCTTAAGAATTTGGATCCCTCTCCAGTCATAATAGATCCGAGCTTAAAACGGATTTACGCTTGTCTAAACATAGCAGGTGTTTAAAATATGTTCTCAATGATATCCCTACCCTTGTCAACTGTAATGAATAAGAGACTTCTTGTAGTCATTTTATCTAGATTTTTCAATATGCAAAGTTGACCAAATTTTTTTTTAATTATAATTTTTTTTAGTAATAGGTTTTAAATTTTATTACAAAATTAAGTGTATACATACGATTAGCATCATAAGAATAAGGTTTAGGTGTACTGAAAATATAGACAAAGTTGTTTGAACTAAGACATAATAACCAAATATAAGTCATAATTCAATAGTCATGATTGTAACTTTATGGTAATGCTAACAAAATTCATCTCAAGTCTATAGTTAAGATTGACTAAGAAACAGAGTCTTGATTTATCTAATACCTTAATTGTCATGGCCTTTAATATCTTTCATAACTAAATAAGTTGTTTGAATTAAGACAAATAATTGGTTCACGAAACGTAGTAGAGTATCTAGATCCAAATAAATATAAGAGTGATTAGTAATCTATGGCATTTAATATTTATGTTAACACTAGCAAAATTATCAAGTTGCATATTAGGTCGTACTCTACTGCTAAAACTTTAAAATTATGAGTTTGCTTTGTTACCAGTTTTATTAGGTATTTTTTAAAATGTTTTTAAGGATGTGTGATAGTAGCATTAATTACTAATCCAAGTTGCTTACATCACATTAACAAACATTCGCCACAAGAACACTTGGGTTGTTTAGATTTCCTGGCAATATGGTTCACAATACCATAATTTAATGACTACACTGTTAATGAAATGTTGAACTTAGGATGACATATCTATAGAACTTGTGTGGAGTAATTTCAAATCATACATGATTTCTTCCATTAAACTATTTCTTGTATTATGACATTGGGTAGACCTCTAAACACAATAATTTTTCATAACTAACATATTGATGGCATGCATAGAACCCTTAGAGGTGATTCTTAACCAACAGATGTTAGATATGGAGGTTTGAGGACTTGTCAATGGTGCTTCCTCTTAAGAATATATATTTAGGGATCAAGGATAACTTTTCCCTTCCGTAACTAATGTCAAGGGACTGAGAATTCCCCCTTTATGAAGGAATAGTTAATTGATGTTAGATGGGTATGTTTTTCACTCTTTGTAACATCAACACACATTATTTATTAAAGCATTTCATTTATAAAGTGTGCATGATACAAACATGCATGTGTTCCTTCTTGAATAATATTTAAAAAAACACACACACAAGGTCCAACCTTATTTTATCCAAAAAGAAAGGCTTATTTTCAACAACGCAAACATCTCTTCGGAAATACTATGTTGCAATCCGTTTTTTATGTTTCTTTTTATTGACTCTTTAAAAGTTGTTAATTTATTACTGCAATTGATCCTTGTGAATATGGTAAATATATGCAATAAAGAAAAAAAATATAATAGTAAGGGAGCAATCCTCTAAAAAAATCAATGGAATAAGACAAAAAAAAAATATGGGTATGGAAAAACATAGTCATCCATTAGTAGGAACCTTGACTCCTTGCACAATAGATGCCATGGTGATCTCTACTTCGTCTCCATGATAGGTGATTCATATGCATCCAATGTAGGGAATTGGTATTCAAACATCAATTCAATCTCCAACCAATCTTCCATTAACAAATGATGTTTTAGTTGAAGAAGATATAGAAAATTTGCAAGATTTTGAGTATATAGAGAGAGAACTTAGATAGGGAAATTTTGTTCCACCTTTCAACAAAGATGATATATGGTTCATTCCCATAATTAAAAACTATATGTTCATTAAACCAACCACAAACATATCCAATGCACTTATTGTCTTCAGCATCAAGTCAATGAAGTGGTATGATCTCCTGTGAATTTTTATAATGTCATAGTCATGTCTTCCACACTTTGGATTTTCTGTACTTACCTCATCTATCTATTGCGTGATGAAGAACTCCTATACGTGTTCATGTGGATGAAATGTATCGTAATGCACCGACACATTACACAGCTACACAGATAATAATTTGTAGCTAGAATTCACACATATAGCGCTACAAAGGATCTATAACCAATCAATAATATCGGAGCATATTACATGCCAATAAACATAATTTATTTCTTAAGAAGTAAGGGAGTCTCTTATGTTTCTCTGTAGTGGAAACTTATCAATTAAAGATTGAAATTACATGAAAATTAGGTTAAAATTATTAAAACAATTAATAGTGAGCACCATTCAACTCACCATTGTGGAAGTGTAGTTAACAATAGCCTATATTTCTTAGTTATTGATTAAATTTAATTAATCAGTTAAATTATTAACATTTTTTCCGATCTTGATGATTATTCTTTCCTTTTCAACTTGTCTATACCATCCCGATGTTCCCGACATCATAAATTGGATATTGGAGCAATAGGGACACACATTTAAAATCACTTTATTGATACCAACATTCAATCTCAGAACTTGGTTCTTCTGACGTTGGACATTGGAAATCGACACGTAACTAAATTACATTCTCAAATGTCATGTCGATTCTCACATTGGAAACTTAGTGTCACCACATCGACATTGAAACCAGTATGATGATCCATTTACCAATAATATGTCGATCCCGATATTGGCACCTCGAAATCAACACCTTGGAAATTTGGTACATTAATAGCTAGTTGTAATTTAACAGTGAAATTTTATCGATATTTCCCTTCTGGCTTCAGACATCGACATTGGTAACTCATAATTACTCTTCCGATTTAAAAGTTTAACACTTAGTTGTTTTAGGAATTGACTAAGGCATGGTTTTAGTCTGGGACTTAGAGCAATTTCTACCTTAACTTGGCATCAAGATATTAAACAAACACAAGCTATAGGTATCCATTCCATTATTTTTAATGCTTAGAGACTTTAACAATTATTTCTCAATAAGAATTACTCCTCTATTAAGGAACAAACCTAATTGGATTTAGTCCTTTTCAACACAAAAACAATTTCAGAACCAAAATAATCATCATGGTTCAACCTGCACAATTTGAATTTCCACTTAAGCTTTCACAAACAAATTATTTAACTGCAAGGAACATATTAACAATTCATTTTCAAACCATAAATCTATGTTTCATTCTCAGTTTAAATTCAAACACAAGGGTAAACTAAGAAGGTTTATAAACGATATACTTGCAAATGAAAAGCATGCACCAACATAAACTTGTTCAACAAGCAAGAAGATTTAATGCATTTAGCTCCATTAATTATCTATAAAAATTGGGAAACCAATGGCATGATACAACCATTAAACCCAAATATGTTGCTTACAACAACTCATTAAATCTCAAACAAAGTATTTACTTAACAATTCTTCCAAGCAATTTTCAAACATAACAACATAAGTTATATTGACAACAAATTTCTCAAATTGTATCTCTAAAACTTCACATCTATTAATTCATGGAAACATATGATTATGATATTTCCTTCTCATTCTAACCATTTATCATGCTATAATTCTAATTATAAAAGCACTTATAAATTCAACATAGCAATTGTTATTTCATCAAGCACATTCCATACATGGAAATTGAACAATTAACCATAAAATTTAATTCCATTCATAAATTAGCATTAAAGAATAACACCAGATTTTTTAGTAATGGTACTTATCTGAAAACAATTGAATTGGGAAACTGACTGCGTGTGAGGCATTCTCCACCCAACTGTAAGCAAATTTTCTCATATTCTCTCAACAAAATTCCGCCCCCAAGCTGAGACCCGTGCATTCACTAATCGGGTATCACACCAACCCCATAATTTTCATTAAGTTCTAACACTTGGTAATCAAGAAATATTGGTTTACATCTAATTCTTTTCCAAACAATTCATTTCACATTCCTAGATTCCTTCTGTGAGCACAACAGTGAGACATACAACTGTTCACAATTCTTAGAATTCCACTAGGTTAGTTTCCTGTAGCATTTGTCATTTCATTGGGACATCCAAAGGAAATCATGGACACAATTCGACATACATCTTTCTCAGAATGGCTCACATGCACATAATTTGGTTTTAGTTTAATCTTTTACCAAGCAAAGTTCCCATTTTCTCACTCATATTTTCTCAGGGACATGGGTTGGTTCTTCTCTCTCCTATTTTTCCCAGAATGAATCGACTCTCCGGACAAGATGCATCTTCTCTCTTTTCCTTTGGTCAAACCAAGGTTCCTTTCTATTTCCTCTAGACTGATATATCTCTATGAACCAACAACAACAATTGGAACGAATCTACCACCTTTTCCCTTGCAAGAATTCCCCAAGGCACATGGGTGCAACACTTGACCTTTATCCTAACTGACACCTAATCAACCTAAATCACAGCTATGATTTAAAACAGGTTTAATTTAATAAAAAGGATTAGGCTCAAGACATTAATTAGGATAATTTAGGGACTTAATAATATAACAAGCTCATGGCAATATTTCCCAACTAAGACACCTCTAAACTCACTTTCAACCCATGGTGATAGGTCCTTGATCTTTTCATTATACTGCCTCAGCACAATTAGTTGTGGATTTTTAATATTAAATATTGTAAAGTACAATATGTTCATCCTTTCAGGCATTCATAGTCAACTTTCTATATAATACATCATCAGGCTAGGGTTTCAGGACAAGGGTGTTACATTCCCCTCCCTCTTAAATCTAACACCTTCGTCGGTGTTACATTGTCCAAAACACATGAACACAATTTCTCAAAAATGCATTTGCATTAGACATGCACAATTCTTCAAAAGATATGTGTTTTCTTCCCACATCACGTCTCCCATTTCTTAGGTCGCTTCCTCAACCTGGTAGTGTGTCCATTGGATCTTTACCTGACCTATGGCTCGTTTCTGGAGGTTCTTGACTCTTTTTTCTAGTATACACATTAGTTGTACTTGGATTTATCCCTTTGGTTCTACCTGTACCACAGACCAATCAAGGATATGATTAAAGTCATAAACATACTTTTTCAATATAGAAACATAAAAAACATTGTGCACATTAACCATAGGAGGTAGGGCCAACTCATAGGCCACTGGTCCAACTCGGCTTAGTACCTAGAATGGTCCACAAAATATGGCGGCCAACTTCTTATAGTTACCTAGTTTTAATGAAGTTTTTCTTCCCTTGACCTTTAAGAACACTTTGTCCCCAACCCATAAATTCCCATGCATTTTATTTTTATCTGCATGACTCTTTTGTCAATATTGATCTACCCTCAAATTTTGTTTGATTCTAGCTACCTTTTGCTCCATATGTTGAAGCATCTCTCGTCCAATAATTACTCTATCCACAAGCTTGTCTGAATTCATTGGAACATTACATTTCCTGCCATAAAGTGCTTCAAATGGACTCATCTTTAATGATATATGGTAACCGTTGTTATAGGAAAATTCCACTAAGTATAAATAGTCTTCCTATTTAGTGGGCTTGTTCATTACATACATTCGGAGCATGTACTCAATCATTTGATTTACTCATTCAGTTTTCCCATCCATCTATGGATCATAAGTTATGCTAATGTTGAGTTTAGTTTCAAATTCTCTAAACAACCCTTTCCAAAATTTCGAAGTGAACTTTGGATCTTAATCCAAAACAATTTCTTTTGGAATACCATGCAACCTGGAAATTTCCTTCATATAGATTTATGTGATCTTATCTACCTTAAACGTTGATTGAACAAGTATAAAATGAGATGACTTTATCAATTTGTCAACCACCACCATAATAGAGTCATGTTGTTTCAATGTTCTTGGTTGTTTTGTGATAAAATCAATAATCAATATATCCCACTTCCATTTCGGTATAGGTAATGGATGGAGTAGACCATCATGATGTATGTGCTCTTTTTTCACTCTTAGACATTCCAAGCATTGAGAAATATACCTGGCCATTTCTTTCTTCATACCTAACCCATAGTATTCCTTCTTTACTGCTGTCAAATTCTTTTGATAACCAAGATGACCTACATAAGGTACATTACGCATTTCTTGTAATATCATTCTCTTTATTTCGATTTTATCTGGTTCATAAATTCTATCATTAAACTAAAAAGTTCCATCTTTAGCAAACATATATTTGGAAAATTTTATCGGCACATTTTCTGTTTTCAACGTTGCTACAACCTACAAATAGTGATAACATGTTTTCAATGCCTCCTGTAATTTGATTTTAAAATCATACTTCGAATTGCTGATGGTTGAAAGCTGCATTATTTGACTTCTTCTACTAAGTGCATCAACCACTCTGTTCTCTTTTCCTTTTATGTATTTTATTTCAAAATTGAATTCACTCAGGAATTCAATCCATCTGGTCTATCCAGAATTTAGGTGATCCTTCTCAAACAAGTATTTTAGGTTGTGATGGTCATTCTTTCATTCAAACTTGTTTCCCATGAGATAATGTCTCCACATTTGGAGTGCATGAACAATAACATCTAACTCTAGGTCATGAGTAGAATAATTCTTCTCATTTTCCTTCAGGTTCTGTGATCCATAACAAATCACATGCCCATCTTGCATGAGAACTCCACTGAGTCCTTCCACAGATGCATATATACATACCACATATTCTTTGTCTAGATCTAGTATTTTTAATATTGGAGCACATATGAGTAACTCTTTCAATATTTTGAAGTTGTTTTTACACTTCTTATTCCAGATGAATTTCACATCCTTTTTTTGTAATGAGGTAATTAGATTTGAAATCCGTGAGAAAGGTTCTATGAACCTTCGGTAATATCCTACCAATCCCATAAATTAATCTTACTTTTGTGACATTCCTTGAAGTAGGCCATTCCTATATTGCTTTTATTTTAGTAGGGTCTACGATCACTCCTTCCTCATAAATAATGTGACCCAAATACAACAACTACTTCTAGTAAAAGGAGAATTTGCTAAGCTTGGCATATAACTGATTATCTCTCGGGATCTACAAAGAAATCCTAATATGTTCTTCATGTTCCTCTTCTTTCTTGGAATAAATCAATATATCATCCAAAAATTATTTGAGTACACCATTCATCAAACACATTAATGTAGTAGGTGCATTTGTCAACCCAAAAGGTACTATTGTATATTCATAGTGCCCATACTGGATCTAAAGGAAGTCTTACTAATATATTCATCCTTGATATGTACGTGGTGGTAACCTGACCTTAATTCAATCTTTGAGAAAATTATATCTCCACATCATTGATCGAACAAATCATCGATCCTCGACAATGGATACTTGTTCTTGATCGTGGCCTTGTTTAGTTTCTCGTAATCTACACACAACCTTAGTGTGCCATCTTTCTTTTGTACAAACAGAGAAGGTGCTCCCCATGGCAAAACACTAGGTCATATATAAGCCTTGTTTAATGACTATTCTAGTTGCAATTTCAATTCTCTCACCTGTGGGGTACTCATTTTATAAGGATCTATATAAAATGGCACGATCCCTAGTACCATATCAATTGTAAAATCAATTTCTAATTTAGGAGGTAGCCCAAGCACTTCTTGGAACACATCTTGAAATTTACGTAATACTGGAATTTATTCAATAAGAGGCTCCATAGTAGTCGATACTTCTTCCACATGGATCACATATAATTGGCAGCCCTTCTAGAGATATTTCTTCATCTATATGGATGAGATTTACTTTATTTAAATCGACCTTGGAATTCTTTTAACTTGAACAGTTCTACCATCCTCATCCAAGCACATCATACTTTTATTATGATAGTCAAGAATAGCATGATGCGATCTAGCCAATCCATTCTGATCAACACATCATATGAACCAAAAGGAATGACATCCAAATCGACTTTGGTATGACACCCATTCATCTCCAAACAACAAATTTTAACCATGTAAGTAATTTTCCTTTTCATCCCGATAGCCAATTGTACCATTACATGCTTAGGCAGTTTACTACTTTCTAAATTGCATCTTTCAACCAGAATAGTATTTACATAGATGTAAGAAGCTCCAGAATCAATCAAAATTGAAATGGACAAATCATTTATTTTACTTTCAATTTCAATCATTGAAGACCGGTACTCTGCTTAATGATTATCCAAAGCTGCATAAATACGAGGAATACTTTTAGAAACACCTTCTACTATAGACGCTTCTTGCACATTTACATGACGCTTCTTGCACATTTACATGCTAGCATCTCTATTTTTCTTCTCGGGACATTTATTGAGGTAGTGGTCACCTCTGCATTTCCAACATTTAACATGTGATGGTTTCTTTTGTCATGTATATTCAGTCACACTTGAATCACCTTTCAGATTACGTTTCTTGAAATATTATATAAATCTCGCTTAGCATCAAGAGGATTAAGCCCATTTTTCCTCTGATCTTGCTTATCTTTCAGTTTACCCTTCCACACTTTACGCAAATCCTATCTGGTTTTACCTTGATCATACAAACATTTAACTTTCCTTATGCATTCTTTCAAAGTGTGGGGTTCATCATAAGTTATTCAGTCCTTGTAGAACGTTGGTAAACCACTAAGAAATCGTTGAATCTTAACCTTTTCTTCTTGAATGAATTCAACACAACTTACTAATTATAGGAATCTTTTCTCATATTCTTCCATAGTCATACTTCTCAAATTGAGTTCGAAGAATTCTTGCATTTTCTTATCATAATATTGTTGGGACAGATATTCATGCCTGAAATACCTTTCAAAAATACTCCATGATATTTTCCTCTTGTCAAGATGTTCTACCTACTTAAGATGCTTCCACCTCTTGTAAGCTTTTCCTTGAATATTATATATAGAAATACAAGCTTATTTACTATCAGAATAGTCATGTAAGTGAAAATATTTATTCATTTCTACAAGACAAATCTCTACAAATTCTCCACATTTTTCCCCATCAAAAGTGGGAGATTTAATTTTACTAAGTTCACCCCGTAATTCCTTCCTATCACTCTTTCTCTTTAGATGTCTTCTAGGATGAATATCATGTCGAATTTCATGCACCTTGATCCCTGGATGACTTTCAACTAAATGATGGTCAGGACAAAACCACATTTTTCTTAATCCTTATTTCTTGAATGTTGATATCTATCAAGAGTTCCTCTATTCATTGATTCTTCTCCTTCCTTTCTTACGATGGAAGATACACGTTGCATCTGGTTTTGTAACTATACCATATTTTACACCACTTGTTGATTTATTTGATTTTGTTGTTCCAAACTCTATAGAATATTTCCATTCCCAATATGCATCTCCTTCAAAGTTTGGAACACTTCCATTGTTCCCATATTAGTTTGATGACCATTAGAGTTTATTCTTTGAACATCTATACCAAATTCCTCAACAAAGTTGGATAATGCATGCCCCTCTATGTTCGAGTACACAAGATACTTCCAAAAGACCAAACACCTAGAGAATCCACTCTCACAAACATATCACAGATCAACACACCGATTTTTTCATGTCATTCAAACACTCGAAAGGGAAACACTCCATGGCCCCAGCCAAATAGCTACTTGAGGCAGTTCATTATGCAAAATAGAGAAAGTTACAAATGAGCTTCTCATAATCAATCAACTAGCCAATGACCCTCCATGATCTTTAAAAAGATATCATGGACCAATCAGGTGTTAAGCGATAGATCAAAGGTAATTATGATTTAAGAGAAGATGAACCATCTGATCACTCTATGTCTAGAACATATCATGACAATCGGATTAGATATTTACAAATGCATACTAAAGAAATACACTTTTCATAATGGATGTATTATAACAAGTTGATATTAACTAACTCCTAAGTGTCTAAATATCCTAACATCCCCCCTTAAGAACAACTTGGGATAGGGTTGAAGGATTTACAAAAGTCACACCATTAGGAGAAGGAAGGAGGAATTATCCTATCTCCCATTAATGACAAGTTCTTGGACTCCTAACATATATCGAAGTTTAGAAAACTTCTCTTCTGTAAGAGACTTTGGGAAGATGTATGCAACTTGATCATCTATAGGGCAGAAGAGCATTTCAAGAATGCAATCATGAACAAGGTTTTTGATGTAGTGCATATGTATCTCAATGTGTTTGTTGCTTTAATGTTGAACTGGATATTTGGTGATCTTGATGGCACTTTGATTTTCTCACCAAAGTGGAGTAGGTTGATGTTGCTCGTATACAAACTCTAAAAAGATCTATCGAAGCCATAAAGCTTCCTAACTAGCAGTAAATGTGGCTTAATATTCTGCTTCTAGTGAAGAAAGAGAAAGAGTTTTGTTTCTTACAAGCCCGAGTGACAAGTCCAAATCCCAAACTAAAAACATAACCTGCAACAGACTTCTGATCACCAGGATCGTCGACCCAATCTGAATTCGTGAAACCAATCAACAAAGGAGTCCCCCCTATACTGTAATAAATCCCAAACTGAATTGTACCCCAAATATATTGAAGTATTTTTTTTGTTGATTTCCAATGACTTTCATGGGGTGTTTTCATATATCTGGAAAAATGACCAAAGACAAAAGAAATATTAGGACGTGTATGAGTCAAGTATAAAAGACTACCAATAAGATAGCGATATAAGGTGGCATCTATTTCAAGTGAAGTGCACGTGATAGAAATTTTGACTCCATATTGGAAGGAAGAATGGGCTACTTTACAATCTTCCATATGAAAGCGATAAAGAAGGTCACAAGCATACTTAGACTGAGAAAGAAAGATTCCTTCTTTGGTTTGCAATACTTGGAAACCAAGAAAATAATTCAAATGTCCTAAGTCTTTGATTTCAAATTTTTTCTTAAGACTGGATTTCACATGAGTTAAAAGCTTAGGGTCACTACTAGTAAGAATAATATGATCAACATAAAGAACAAGGATGGTGAGATTGTTTCCTACTTTCTTGGTATAGACATTGGGATCATAATGGCATATAGAAAAACCAGGTTCAAGGAGAAAGCTATCCATTTTGGCATACCAAGCTCGAGGAGCTTGCTTAATGCCATATAAGGATTTATTAAGGTGATAGACAAGGCTAGAGTACTCATTCTAAACATATCCAAGAGGTTGTTCCACATAAATTTCCTTTTGCAAATCACCATGTAAGAATTCAGACTTGACATCCATTTGATGGACCTCCCATTTATGTAAGGTTGCAAGGGAAAGAACAAGGCGGATGGAGTTCATTTTTGCAACAAGAGCGGAGGTTTCATTGTAGTTAATTCCATCAACTTGGGGAAAAAATTGGGCAACTAATCTTTCCTTAATATTTTCAACACTTCCATCTGATGCATACTTAGTTATGTAGACCCATTTGCATCGCAGAATTTTTCTTCCTTTTGAAAGAGGTACAAGATCCCAAGTATCGTTCTCCATTAAATAACAATATTCTTCATCCATAGCTACATTCCAATATGGATTCCCTGAAGCTTCTGCAAAATTCTTTGGATCATGATTCTCTGAAACTTGAGCCAAAAGAGAAGACATTCACTAGAATTGAGAACATGTTTGACATGGATCTCTAGGATCACCAACAAGATCACCAACTGCTTCACATGTTGAATGAACCCATCAAGGAATCAGTTGTGGTGGTTCAACTGGAGGAAAATGAGTAGGAGGAGGTGGATTTTAATCCTCATTGTCCTCCTCGGAAACTGGATTTGGAAATCTGTCAAGGAAGTTGGGAGTAGAAGAAGGAACAAGCACTGAATTAGGCCTGCAGTTCATAGATGGCACACATGTCGAGTTAGGCTCACAGGCCAATAGATTCTCATCAAATTTAACATCTCTTCTAATAATTATATCACGAGAATGTGGTTGAAGAAGTATTTAAACTTTTACATCTTCAAGATATCCAATAAATATGTAGTTTTCGGTTTTAGGCTGCAATGATTTCCAGTTTTCATCCGGAATGTGAGCCCATAATTCAATACCAAACACATGGAAGTGATTTACATCTGGTTTAATTTTACATCATGCTTCTTCCGGTGCGATACCTTACAAAGCTTTAGTGGGGGTGCGATTAACTATGTAATTTGCACAATTTATGGCTTTAATCCAAAATTTAAGACTTCTTCTCTTAGCTTGAAGCATACAATTAGCCATTTATTTTAAAGTGTGATTCTTTCATTCAACTACACCATTTTGTTGTGGTGTATATGGAACAATGTGTTGTTTTTTGGATTCCTTGTTATGTGTAGAAAGTAGTGAAATTGTTGTTAACATATTCTCCCCCATTATCAGAGCTTAACTTAATAATTTGATGACCAGATTGTTTTTCAACAAGGGCCTTATAGGCCAAGAACATGTTAAATACTTCGCTCTTAAGTTTTAGGAAATAAACCCAAGTGAATCTAGAGTAATCATCAATGAAGGATAAGAAAATTCTGAAACCTGAAAATGAAGCAGATGGAAGAGGACCAAACAAGTCACTATGCACATGCTCCAAAGGGGTCGAGGCGTGCCAATAGGCACGTTTTTCAAAACTTTACCGATGATGTTTTTCGAGTACACAATCGGAACAAACACCAACCCTTCAAGATACCATCAGAAGACCTGTCGTCATATTTTGTTTACATAGTATTTTGCAATGAGTGATAATTTAAATGTTCAAATCGCTCATCTCAAATTTTGTTCAAGTCATCACTACGAACAACAAAAACTGAAGGAAAAGGTGATGACCCAAAGTTGTTAAATTTGTACAACCTGGTAATATCATCAACCATTCTGACAGCTAGGACATGCTAAGGAGCTTTAAAATCCTTGATTACAACTTGGTGAGGTGTAAACGTTACAGTTTTACCTTCAGCAGAATAAGTGTTTTGATAGAATGACAACAAATTGCAGGAAATTCTTGGAACACATAGTACATCACAAAAATGACCATTATCTACTAGAATTGTTCCATATTCGACAACAATTTGAGATTTGTCATCACCAATAAATATTTGTTTGGTGTTACATTCATGCATAGTAGAAAATATGGCTTGATCCTTAGCCATATGATAAGATACTTCGGCAACGCAAACTCATATTTACTCTTCTGAGTTAAATTTTTAACACTTAGCAATTCTAGGAAGTGACTAAGGCATGGTTTTAGTCTACGAATTAAAGTGATTTCTACCTTAGATCGACATCGATATCTTAAACAAATAAAAATGCATGTATCATTTCCATTATTTTTAAAGCTTAAAGGCTGTAACAATTATTTATCACCAAAAAATACTCCTCTATTAAGGAATGAACCTAACCGGATTTAAGCATGTTCACAAAAACAGTTTCAGAACCAAAATAATCATCATGGTTCAACTGCACAATTCAAATTTCCACTTCATCTTTCAAATTATGTTTTTTTACATAAATTAACATATTATCAATTCATTTTCAAACCATAGCTCTCTATTTCATTCTCAATTTAAATCCAAACACAGGGGTAAACAAAGAAGGTTTATAAACGATATACTTGCAAATAAAAATCATGTACCAACGTAACCTTGCTCAACAATCAAGAAGCTTTAAGCCATTTATCCCCATTGATTATCTTTAAAAAAATGGGAAACTAATGTCATGATACAACCATTAAGCCGAAAGATGTTGCTTACAGCAACTCATCAGCTCTCAAACAAAGTATTTACTTAACAATTGTTCTAAGCAATTTTCAAACATAACAACATAAGTTATAGAGACAACACATTTCTCAAATTGTATCTATAAAATTTCGCATCTATTAATTCACGAAAACATATGATTATGATATTTATTTCTCTGTCTAACCATTTATCTTCCTACAATTATAATTCTGAAAACACTAAAAAATTGAATAGAACAATTGTTATTTCATCAAGCACATTCCATACATGGAAATTGAACAATTAACCATAAAATTTAATTCCATTCTTAAATTAGAATTAAAGAATAACATCATATTTTTCAGTAATGGTACTTATATGAAAACAATTGAAGTGGGAAACTGACTGCATGTGAGGCATGCTCCACCCAAGTGTAGGAAATCTTGCTTATATTATCTCAGCAAAATTCCAGGCCCGAGCTAAGACCCATGCATTCACTAGTCAGGTATCAGACCAAACCTATAAGTTTCATTAAGTTATAACACTTGGAAATCAAGAAACATTGGTTTACGTCCAATTCCTTGACAAACAGTTCATTTCACCTTCCGAGCTTCCTTTTGTCAGCACAACAGTGAGAGACATCCCTATTCACAGTTCTCATAATTCCACTAGGTTAGTTTCCTACACCATTTTCCATTTCATTGGTACATCCAAAGGAAATCATGGGAACAATTCAACATAAATATTTCTCAGAATGGATCATAAGCACAAAAGTTGGTTTTAGTTTTATCTTTCACCAAAAAAGATCCTCTGTTCTCACTTGGATTTTCCCTGGACATGGGATGGTTCTTCTCTCTCTCTTTTTCCCAAATTGAATCAACTCTCTAGACAGGATGACTCTTGTCTCTTTTCCTTCGATCAAACCATGGTTCCTTTCTTTTTCCTTCGGAGCGATCTCTCTTCATGAACCAACAACAACAATTGTAATGACTCTACCACCTTTTCCCTTGCATGCATTCCTTAGGTAACGTGGGTTCAACAGTTGACCTCTACCCTAATTGACACTTAATCAACCTTAATCATATTTATGATTTAAAACATGTTTAAGTTAATAAAAAGGATTAGTCTCAAGACATGACTTAGGATAATTTAGGGACTTAATAATTTGACAAGGTCATAACAGGGTTTCCCAACTAAGACACCTCTAATCCTCCTTTTAGTCTCTGGTGAATACAAAGATCCTAGATATTTTCAGTGTATTGCCTCAACACAGTCAGTTGTGGATTTTTAATTTTAAATATTGCAAAGTACAATGTGTTCAACCTATCAGGCATTCATAGTCAATTTGCTATATAATACATCATCGGACTAGGGGTTCAGGCCAGGGGTGTTACATTTGTTTTGCAATCCTTGAAGGTAAGTTACCTAAATAAATTGTTGGTTGGAAATGCAACAAAATGATTGAAAACTATTTTGAATGGAAAAATGATGCATCTGAATGTCGGTTATTTTTGGCCTTGCTAAAATCACATAGTTTAGCTATTTTTAAGAAGATTATTAGCATAAGGATAGCTAAAAGTTTAGATACAATTAATCATGTTATTTTTTTACAGAGCCCAAACCAAATAATAGGCTAATAAGTTGTCTTCTTAATTCATCCTTTTGAGTACTTAGTTTAAATAGGCTAATAACTTGTCCGCTTGGAGTGATTATTTAGAAAGGGACATTAAATGTTTTATGACAATTTTGTATTTATATGGATCGTTGTCATAACATGTTGGAGGGGAGACATCTATTCCCCTTTGACTTAGAGTTATTTTCATTTTTTGAGAGGTTTTTCATTTGACTACCACCATCATAGACATATGAATAATGTATGTATGTAGTACATGTGGTGGCAAATATCACCCAACAAGGGCCAACTAGAGTACCCCATTAGGGTGGTGGATGAAGATAATATCACTATGTTAGGTAGTGAGGGTGATCAAATCCTCGATATTATACACTATTTGTATGTAGGGATGGACTAAGAGGGGTGTTAAAACACATTATTTACTCTAGCCAAGTCACCAGACAAGAGAGGTCATATCATCGTGATGTTTTGATTATTCTAGTCATTGTTTTTTTTGTCTAATTTTATTCACATTTTAAATATATGATTTTCTTTAAATTGCATAATTATTGTCTATTATTTGCAAATATTGCCTCATATGCTTGTGAGGGGTCTCCTCCCAACCTAATGCAAAGATGGTTGAGGCCACTAAGCTACCTGAAGGATGTGAACCTGGCATGCAATAGAGGCCAAATCTCTAATTTCATCACCAGGTTATGAATTAATTATGTACATTAATGGTTAGCATCAAAGTGGATCTAATTCAACTTAGATCAACACGGTGTGATTACTGAGAGGGTGTTGACCCTAGTTACATTAGAAGGGGTGGAGGCATTCCCCACAATGCATCTTCTAAAACTTGAGGCCATGGGAGGGTTGTGTTGAGTTACGCTCCCTGAGTTGTGTGATGATGACTATCAGTTGCTTGTTAAGGAAGTTAGATTGATTTAGTCAACGCTTCCTTTTATGAGTTTTATCTAAGGTTAGGTCAATACAATTGATGCTCCAACATATTCCAATAGAGGAATAAATAGGGAGTGGAAGTTGGAAGTAGATTAGGAAGGAAGGATGATTAGATTAGTAATATTTTGGTTTCGGATTTGAAACACCAATGTACTTGGTTTATTTCACTTGTAAATCACGTGTTTGATGTGTTATGTCTTAGTTAACAAAATTGCTTAATGTTGTGGGTAAAATATTATTGTCTTTAAGTGTGGTTATTATTGTCTTTTCATCCAGAAACTATGCATTAGAGATGATGAGTGGTTTCCTATAGTACATGCACAAGTTATGTGTACATTGGCCATAAACACACAGCTTGTGGGTGTGTGTGTGTATATATATATATATATAGGTGGTTGTTGTGTTATAATTTATAGTTGTTGATGGGTGTAATGAGATTAAGATATAAACTTAATTATAGTATTACCTTATTATCATTTAAATTGCATAGCATTAGTTACATTCCATAATATTAGGCTTATTCACATTAGCTTGTATTAATCACATTTAAATTGTAATTGTGTTAATTGAATCTCATTTAAATATCATTAGTAATCGTATTTAAATCAAATAATCTCTTATAGTTTAATTTTAATTAATATGCATAAGCTATTGATTGCATGTCATGTTATTGATGGGATAATTAATGCTTACTAAACAATTAAGGATATGAATGATAGTGGACTATGAAATAATAAACACCTTAGAGATATTTTATTGATTAATAATATTTATAATTTTGAAAACTAAATTTAGTTAATGTGATAGACCTCCTGTGTTAGAGGGGTTATCAGATCCTTAAGTAGGTAATCAATTTAGTATTATTTTATTATATTTGACCTTTATGGACCCTTCTTGAGGAGTGAGGAAGGCAATGGAATGAGGAGGATAAAACAATTTTTGGAGAATGAGATGGGATTTCATGATTTTGATGGGAACGAGAGGAGTGGAGGATGGAAGATTCTCAAAGACATTGAGTTGGATACTTGACTGGTTACAAGATTGGGTATACTTGGCTATTAAGAAAAGGTTGTTGTCGCCGTTACTTGGCTGGGAAGAAGAGGTTTTTGTTGTAGTTACTAGAGTTGCAGGAACATAGGGCTACAAAACCCCACAAGTTTCCTAGAACTAGTTGCTTAGTTACTAGTTGATTGAAAAGAATAATCCCATATTGGGAAACATCATTGCATAGATCAATTGATTGGATTATAGTTACGAGGTTGCTAACTTAATTAGATATTAAGTTAATCTACTAGCCCTTACTCAATATTTTTATTTTGATTATAAATAATATTGTGCAGAGGGCCACCATTCGATGTACCTAACACTTATGCTTTGTGCAGAAAGCCACCATTAGAGGTACATGCGGTTCAAATGCATGACAGATCTGACAAAGTTATTCCAACTATTATGTTGCATGCCTCCTGTGTTGTTGTGTTGCATGCCTCCAGCTGTTGATGAGTTAGTGCCCATTTAATCCTCAGGGACTTGTGGTAGCTTATTTCTTGATGTTGTTCTTTCAACTCTGCTCAACATATGGAATTGTGTTCCAATACAAACTACCTCCTGAGCATCGCCTCCATGCTACTTATCACGATTCCATCACTGCAATTCAATGGCTCCATTTCCACTCAATGAAAACCAAAGGCAGAGTGGAAGGAGGTGATCCCTGGTTCGATTCCCATGCTGAATTCTCCATGGTATTCCTCATGGGTGACAGCTCGGGAGGGAACATTGTACATCACCTAGGATTGTGGGCTGGCGGGCAGGACTAGTGTGGAGATATGATAAAAAACCAGCCATGGCCATATCGCATAGCCCAGTTTCTACCTGAGAAAAATCCGATTCGCTTCATCAACTGGGAGAAACCTACATCATCTTAAGGGATAAATAACTCCACTTCTACAAACACAAACTTGTTGGGATCTCTAAGGTTCGATGGTATTGGTTTCATCACTCTTATTATACTATTTTATTTCTTGGGCAGCGTGGTTGGTATTCCATACAATGACATGGAATAAAACCCTACAATCTTATTATTTATATTAATTTATATATATGAATTTCTTCCGCTCATAACATTTTACTTATTATGAGTTATGTTGGTAATTCAATTTTGCAGTTTAATGACTGAATAAATCCCTACAATCTTGTTATTTATTTTAATTTATCTATAGAAATTTCTTGAGCTCAAAATATTTACTTATTGTGAGTTTTTTTGGTATGTTAATTTTGTCATGTATTGACTTTTATCTTTAACGTCGTCTGTACTAATCTTTAGAGTGGTTTCCTGTAAAAACCCCGTAGTATTTAACTTATGAAATTATATAATGACAAGTGCATAATAGATAGTTCTTTAAGACATGCAAAACTTTATTCTAAAACAAAATCAATTTAAACAAGAATGATTTATATTCCAACTTTGTTTTCAAATAGCAAAAAAAAACCTTTCAAGGAAACTTACTATTTCCTTTATTATAAAGTATGAAATCCACAATTAAGTAAAATATCCAAAAGTAAAAACATTGAGTAAAATACCAATGGTAAATAAAAATACATATATAATTGGACTTACCTAAACCACCTACAACTCGAGTCGAAAGAATGGTTATAAACTCTTTCTAAAAATACATAAGTATCGTTAAAAGCTTTATTCATTTAACACAGAAGTATCGGTTTTAAAAGCTTTATTCATTTAACACCTAAATAGAACTTTCCAAACATAATTCCTCTAATTGCGATTCCATTTAAAACTCTATTTACAACAGAAGTATATTAATATAAAAAAACTTCATTTAAAAGCTTTATAAGAAAAGGGGTTTCCATATATTAAATTGAATCTAAAGCTTAATAATTCATAATAAAAAAAGGAAAAGGATAATTACCATTCCAAAATAAAGAACAAAATTCATTTCAACTATGAGCTAGACATATACAAATTATCAGGCTTATAAAGGACAGATGTATACCGCTAAAGGAGCGGAGAACCTTCCTTCCAAGTGTTAAATAAAAACATCAACTACTTATTAACTAAAAAAAATATGTAATTTAACAATTGTGACTGTGGAATAAATTACTTTTCACGATTTTACCAACAGGTCTCTACATTTCCACCCTTCAAGTCGTTGATGGTAATAAAAATATGTAATTCAAAAATTTATAACGGTGGAATAATTTATGGTTGGGTTTTAAAGAACACATTGTAGGTAAAGAGGTAAATGCGGGTTCACTCCACGAGATCTGTGGATTATTCAATGGCATTAAAGGAACACTACCAGTAAGCTTCAGAAAAGGGCGAGCTTAATTGTCACTGTTGTTTCAAAACGGGATTGATGGGGTCTTAACCGAAAAGTGTGAGTTTCTTTTTTTCACAAGATAGGAGCTACTCAGAAAGAAAAGGAATACTCTGATTAGGGAATTAAATGAAGCATTGAAGGCAAAGGAAGAGTTAAAAAAAATCCAGATCACGCCCTCAAAATCACGTATCATCTATTTGCTAGACAATGAGCATAAAAATTCCCATCATAAAGAAGAAATAGTAAGGTTGAGCAAGGATTAGCGTCAACAATCATTGTAAGAGGATACCTCCTCGAAGAAGATGAAAAGATCCATAGTTTATTGAAAAAAATCTCATGATAAGGAACAAGAAATACAAGGCCAATACAGGATGAGTAACAATTTTTTTTATGGTGAAATGGCTTGACATCTACCTCAGATTGTTTTTGTATACACTCACAAGTAGACGCTTGCATAAATGAGATAGAGGGCCACCACCCACCCTGAATGATTTTATGCTATTGGATCCACTTGTGGACTGACGTTTGGAGAAACGATCAGCCAATGGAGGGATAGGATTCACCCATTGTGACAGAAATTTTCATATCCAAAATGCAGTCCAAAGAAGTCGAAATCCAAATCTATGAAATGCAGAGTAAAAAAAACACAGAATATATAAAAAGTATAAATCACAGCAATCCATGAATCAAACACAGACTTGGATCGTCAAATCTAAGTTTACAGTACTTACAGAACAACAAATCCTGATTTGTGAAAATCAATGTAGAATTAGATTTTATCGGATCTGAGCTTTTATAATAAAATAAACATATACTACAGTTCCATAAAGGAATACGCAGACAAAATAAGTTTAAAAAAAAAATAGCAAATCTATACTATAAAATAATATGCAGTAAATCGAGATTGAAGAGGTGTCCTTTTCTTAAAAGCAAGCAGTTTTAGCAGACTAGTATTTTCATTTCATATTAAATCAACAAGGTAATTATCCACAATAATTCTGCACTTTGAAATCAAGAATCTTTCCATTCAAATAATATCTAATTAACAATTGATTACCAAGCAATATCGATCACAATTTTCACAAGAATGCAGATTTATAGATCTATGTGTAAGGAGACAAATTAGATCTACTTACGTGAATCCAAGGAAAAACACACTTGGAGAATCAACTCCACCCAACCATAGGAGGCAACAACTCAAAGGTTTGATCCTCTCCACCCCCGAGCTGGATCACCAACCATGCACCAGAACAAAAAGTAACTTCCTCGCGGCACTCAATCCTCGATTCTGTAACAAGTTTTCACGATGGACTTATAAAATAGAATAATGCTCAACACATGCACTCAACATTGTTTTCCCCATGCAAAACACAGTGTCCCGTGCTATTCCAGTGCACTCATATATATAGATTTTTCACATGTCTTATGCCATCCCAATCAAATCCTTAAATCCCTATGATTTAGGATCTTGTCTGGTTGTTGAGTTTTGGATTGGATTTGATTGGTATCAATCACTCTAGCTTTCTTACACATGTTCCTTGGTGTCGTGGTTGGTGTTCCCTCATGTAGTTGAGTTCTCCAAGTGTCATTTTATTTATTAAATAAATAAATAAACAGGTTTGTTGTGTAAATGTCATTTGAGTTTTTGAGCTTCATAACTCATTACATAATAAAAATAATTTTCAAAACATGAAAATAAAAGCGACGTCATGGGGGTATTACATTTCTTCCCCCCTTATTCTTAACACCGTCCTTAGTGTTCTTTTTATTCTGGGATCCCTTGTTCATTCTGGAACATGGAGGGATATGCTTCCTGCATTTTATCCTCCATTTCCCAAGTTGCCTCTTCAGGGCTGAAGTGTTTTCATAGCACTTTTATTTGAACGATGGCTCGATTCCGAAGCATACGTTCCTTCCTCTCTAGAATGCGGAAAGGTTTGGTCTGGAACTCGCCCTCGGGTTCTACCTATATCACATTCCAGTCAATTATATGAGTAGCAACCTGCATATATTTTTTTAACAATGAAACATGAAATACATCGTGTACTTTTATATTAGGTGGAAGTGCAAGCTGATAGGATACCGACCCTATCTTAGCTAACACTTCAAAAGGTCCACAATACATTGGTGCCAGTTTGGAACATCTTCCCAAACTCAAAGAACTCTTCTTCGACTTTACCTTTAGATATACATGATCACCAACGTTGAACTCCCTTGGAGTTTATTTTAAATCTGCGTAACTTTTTTGCCGATATTGGGCAAATTTTAAGTTTTGTTGCACCTCTTTCACCATCTGTTCCATTTAATTTAACATGTCTGGTCCTAGAACAATCCTGTCAGCAGGGTTATCCCAAGACACAGGTGTGCGACATTTCCCACCATACAAAACTTCAAAAGGACTCATTTGCAATGAAGCTAGATACCCATTATTATAAGCAAATTCTCCTAAATGCAAATACTCTTCCCATTTACCTAGTTTATCCATTACATACATTCGCAACATATCTTCTAACACTTGATTAGTTCTTTCAGTTTGTCCATCCGTTTGAGGATGATAAGCAGTACTGAAATTCAATTGTGTATCTAGACCCTTAAACAAAGATTTCCAAAAGTTACTAGTAAATTTCACATCTCTATCAGAAATCACAACCTTTGGAATACCATGTAACCGAAATATTTCTTTCATAAAAATATCAGCTATAATAATGGCTTTGAAAATAGACTTTACAAGTATGAAGTGGGCATATTTACTTAACTTATCAACAACTACCATTATTGAGTCATGTTGCTTATTTGTTTTAGGTAATCCCATTATAAAATCCATGCTTATTATCTCTCATTTCCATTCTGGAATAGGTAAGGATTGTAGTAGCCCAGCAGGATGTTGATGTTCAATTTTTACTTGTTGACATTCAATACACCTAGCTAGGTAATTTGCAGCACCATTCTTCATGTTAGGCCAATAATAACTTTTTCTTAACGTAGTTATCATCTTTCAGTATCCTCGATGTCTGAAATATGGTTTCTTATGTAGTTCATTAAGAATTAATCGTTTAACTTCTTCAGAATCTGGTATGTATAATCGATTTTTATAAACTAACAAGTCTTCTGAGCTTATAGAATAAGCTGAACCACTTCCCTTATCATCTGTTTCCAATTGTTCTTTAATCTTTAAGTACTCTTCATCATTTTTAGCTGCTTCTTTTATTAAATCTTCGAGATTTGTTTTATAACTGCTAAAAGCAGCTGAACAATGTGGGATGGCATTCCTACTCAGGGCATCTACCACTTTGTTCTTTTTGCCTTTAATGTGTTTAATTTCAAAATCATACTCGCTCAAAAAGGATAACCACTTTGCTTGGCGAGCATTCAAGTTTTTTTATCAAATAAGTATTTTAAGCTTATGCTATCCGACATTAAGGTAAATTTTCTTCCTATTAAGTAATGTCTCCACATATTTAATGCATGTATTATAGCAGCTAATTCCAAGTCATGTGTTGCATAGTTCCATTCATGTATTTTAAGTTTTCTTGACTTGTAGCTTATTACATAATCCTCTTGTAATAACACACCGCCTAATCCTTCTAGGCAGGCATCCATACATACTACGAAGTCTTTGTATGGATATTCCATTCTTAGAATAGGTGCGGTGGTTAATAAGTGCTTAAGTTTTTCAAAGCTTTCTTGACATTTATTAGACCATATGAATTTAGTTCCTTTCTTTTGAAGTGAGGTTATTGAATAAGCAATTCTGGAGAACCCTTCAATGAACCTACGATAGTAACCCGTGATTCCCATGAAGGATCAAATCCTAGTTACATCATTAGGAACTGGCCAATCATTGATTACCCTCATTTTATCTGGGTCCACTGAAATACCTTCCTTAGTTATTACATGACCTAAGTACTGAATTTTATCTTGAAAGAAATCACATTTGCTAAACTTTGCATAAATTTTATGTTCTCTTAAGGTTTGCAAGACTAATTTTAAATGTTCTTTATGCTCTTCTTCATTTTTAGAGTATATTAATATGTCATCAATAAATATTATTACAAACTTATCTAAGTATTTGTGAAGAACACTGCTCATTAAACACATGAACGTGGTTGGGGCATTGGTTAATCCAAATGATACAACGAGGAACTCGTAATGCCCATACCTTGTTCTGAAAGCAGTTTTATGGACATCCTCGTCCTTAATTCTTAGTTGATGGTAACCACGCCTCAGGTCGATTTTAGAGAATACCCTCAAGTCGATTTTAGAGAATACCGACGCTCCCTGTACTTGGTCAAACAAGTCATCGATGCAGGGAATAGGGTATCTATTCTTAATTGTCATTTTATTTAATTGTATGTAATCGACACAGAGCCTCAATGTGCCATCCTTCTTTTTAACAAACAAAATAGGTGCTCCCCATGGAGACATACTCAGTCTAATATATTCTTTATCTATTAACTCTTGTAATTGTAATTTTAATTCTACCATCTCATGTGTGTTCATTCGATAAGGGGCCTTCGAGGCGGGTATTGCTCCAGGTACCAATTCAATGGTAAAGTCAATATCCCTCCTCGGAGATAGTTCCGATATCTCTTCTGGAAAGACATCTTTAAAATCATTTAAGAAGGGAAGATCCTCCAAGATAGATTTGGTTTCCTTATCATTAGTTTCGGTGATGTGTACAACAAATACCCTACATCATTTTATAGCACACTTTTTCAATTGCAAGGAAGAAATTTTCCTAGTAAGAACCTTCTTGGGAATTCCTCTAACCATTTTACTTTCACCATTTTCATCGACACAATCAAAAGTTTTCTCAAAGCAATTTAGCACAACTTTAGGTTTTTCTAGCCAATCCATGCCAATCAGTACATCGTAAGATCCTAATGGTAAAACATTCATACTTTTGTAATCAAATCTTGCATATGAACTTCGCAACTAGAAATACAACTAGTTACCTTTCCTTTTGTTCCGTGGCTAATTGCACTAACCACGATTTTTCAAAATCATATTTTCTCATGTTACACAAATCTACTAACTTAGGAGATATATAACTTAGGGTAGATCCAGAATCAATTAATATAGAAATAGGTTTGTCAAGGATCTTACCATCTAGCTCAATCATGGAGCGTTGATAATCTGCTTGATGATTGTCCAACGCGGCGCTAATCTGCGGTATGTGCTGAGCAACTTCTCCAACTATGGATGCTTCTCGAATTGTGTGAATATTCTGATTATCCTTTTTATGAGGACAATCCCGATAGAAATGACTCCCCCCACAGCCCCAACACTTCAAGGGTTCTCTTTTTATTTCTTCACTTTTCTTATTAAAAGTATTATCTGTTGAATTATTGTAACTTTGAAGTGTATTTACTTATTGTACCCCGATGTTTCTATCGAGAGAATCATTTGTATTTCATTTTACCCTGATGTTCCTATTGGGAGAATCATCAATATTGTACTAGGTTAGTAAAGAGTCATGAGGAAAACCCCTCTATTGTAAGTCGAGTCATTAACACCCTCCAGAATATAATAAACAGTTGTTTTGGGTCCTCCTAGAGAAGTAAGCCCAGTCAAGTTTAGTGGGGCCGACTTGGTTGAGTGAAATGTCAAGTGAACGAAAGAATATAAATAGGAGAGAGGCACTCCTCATTTGAACACACAGTCACACACTTGTGTAGCGCATGAGAGAGAGAGAGAGAGAGAGAGAGAGAGAGTCTTATCTGCAAAGAGAAGAAGGACAAGTCTAAAGTCTTATCTTTTATCTTTTGATCATCTATATTGAGGAAGCTTTTCTTACTGGGTTTTTCCCTTTAGGGTTTTCCCAGGGTAAAATTGTGTTGATCTTTTGATACTATTTCTTTCAATGATCCTGTCTATATGCTTTTGTTGTGAAATTGAATTGAACGTTGATAATCTAGCTTAGCATATGGAATATTAACATGGTCTCAGAGCTAACTTGAATAGGATAGCTTTCACAAGGTGAAAAAGCACTCTCTCTCTCTCTGGCAAAAAATTAGGGTTTTAGAAAAAAATTATTTTTGAAGATCTGGTTGCATGGAAAGTTGTGCCCTCCCAGAGCGCATCTACTGAGGCTGAGATCGAGATTTTTGAGTGGGTATATCTTTGAAAAAGTCAAACCCTAGTTTGAAACTGGACCAGAAAACTACACTGCAGAATCTCACAAGTCAGATTTGAAAGGTGAAGACTTGAGATCTCCAGAAACCAAGCACACCAGTCAACTCGCCTCAGTCAAGCACATCTCCTGGTAAGATCAGTTTCTCATTTTCTATAATTTCAATTTTTGTAATCTCCTGACAAGATGGCCCCAAGCACCAAGCTTGAGGACAAACTAGAAGGCATAGAGAATTATAGAGCATAGAAATATAGAATGGGCCTCATTCTCAAGGAGAATGATCTTGAAAAATATATCAAGGATGAAGTCGCAGAACCTGAAGAGGCTGAAGCTAAGGAGAAGCACAATAAGGATCTAATTAGGGCACAAAGGATTATTGTTGACTCTATCAAGGATCACTTGATCCCTCAAGTGTCATCCAAGAAGACTCTGAAAGAAATGTATGATTCCCTAGCAAGGATGTGTGAAGGTAGAAACATCAACAGAAAGAAGAATCTAAGAGCTCAATTGAAGAGCACTAAGATGAGTCATGGAGAATCCATCCAGGACTATTTCACAAGGGTCTCCCAATTCAAGGAACAACTAGAAGCCATTGGAGACAACCTTGATGAATATGCGTTGGTTATGACTGCTCTCAATGGTCTCACTAGATCCTAGGAGTCATTCATCCAAATGATATGTACCAGAAAGAAAAGCATGAAGTTTGATATTGTATGGGAAGAATGTATTCAAGAGGATTCTAGAGTGGCCAATAGAGAAGCTCTACTAAAGGAAGATGATCAAGCCCTAGACACCCATACCAAGAGAAGAAGAAGTCAACCCAAATTCAAGAAAGGAAACCACAAGGAGTCTTAACCTCCTAGAAGGTTTCAAAGAACAAGATAAAGTCTCCCAAAGAGGGACTACTCCAGCTTTCAATGTTTTCATTATGATAAGGTAGGACACATTGCCATAAATTGTCCTTTGAAAAGAGAAGAATACAAGAAGAGGAACAACAACAAAAGACATCATGCACATCTAGCTGAAGATGAGGATGAAGAAGAAGAAGAAGGACCTCAGAGAAAGCAAGCAAGAGAAGATGCAGAGGAGTATGTACTATTCTTTGCACTCTTTGGGTCTGTAACACCTGGAGAAGACACTTGGCTTATTGATAGTGTGTAACATCCCCAGCATAAACAATACATCAGGAAATATTTTAATTAATCAAAAGAAACACAAACAAAGGGTTTGTTTTGACTGTCAAGATATTTTATTGATCATGCAAATAACCATAAGTCAAGACGAAATATATGAGAAACTAAATCAGATCTACTTACTTGAATCTAGGGGAAACACACTTGGAGAATCAACTCCTCCCAACCATAGGAGGCAACAACTCAACGGTTTGCTCCGCTCCACCCCCGAGCTGGATCACCAACCATGCACCAGAACAACAAGTAACTTCCTCGGGGCACTCAATCCTCAGAGTTCGTAACAAGCTACAACAAGAAAGCTTCCACGCGGCACTCTCTCTCAGATTCCGTAACAAGCTAAGCGATGGACTTATGAAACGGGAGAAACACTCAACACATGCATTCACAACAAAATTTCTCCATGCACAACATGACATCTTGTGCTATTCCAGTGCACTCATATAAATAGCTTTGCCCATGTCTTATGCCATCCCAGTCAAATCTCCAATTAGATCCCTAAATACCTATGATTTGGGATCTTGTCTGGTTGTTGAGCTTTGGATTGGATTTGATTGGTATCAATCACTCTAGCTTGCTTACACATGTTCTTTGGTGCCATGGTTGGTGTCCCCTCATGTAGTTGAGTTCTCCAAGTATTATTTTCTTTATTAATAAATAAATAAAAATGTTTGTTTGTGCAAATGTCATTTCAGTCTTTGAGTTTCATAACTCACTACATAAAAATAAAATATATTTTCAAAACATGAAAAATAAAAGTAATGCCATGGGGGTATTACATTTCTCCCCCCCTTATTTTTAACACCGTCCTCGGTGTTCTTTTTATTCTGAGCTCCCTTGCTCATACTAGAACATGGAGGGATATGCTTCCCACATTTTATCCTCCATTTCCCAAGTTGCCTCTTCAGGGCTGAAGTGCTTCCATTGCACTTTTATTTGATGATGGCTTGATTCCGGAGCATACGTTCCCTCCTGTCTAGGATGCAGAAAGGTTCGGTCTAGAACTCACCCTTGGGCTCTACCTGAATCACATCCCAGTCAATTATATGAGTAGTATCATGTATATTTTTTTTTAACAATGAAACATGAAATACATCGTGTACTTTTATATTAGGTGGAAGTGCAAGTTGATAGGCTACCGGCCCTATCTTAGCTAACACTTCAAAAGATCCACAATACCTTGTCGCAAGTTTGGAACACCTTCCCAAACTCAAGGAACTCTTCTTCAACTTCACCTTTAGATATACGTGATCACCAAACGTTGAACTCTCTTGGAGTTCATTTTAAATCTATATAACGTTTTTGTTGATCTTGGACAACTTTTAAATTTGGTTGCACTTTCTTGACAATCTTTTTGGGTAGTGCAATCAAGCAATGCTTCAATGCATACATGTTTTCTTGTAACATACTTTTTCCTCTTCCACATATAAGAAGATAAACATGTCAATCATTATCTTAAGATTCTAAACATTTTATATATCACCCCAAGAAGATATCAACATCTTACTAATATCATGAACATGCTTATTACCTCTTCTTCATAACATTATAGGTTCCAACTATAACTTAGTTAAGCATTATTACAGTGTTCGTTCAAATTACAGGTTATAAAACTTCACTAATTATTACCACATTTAACCCTTATATATTGGGAGGTAAAAATCAAATACATCAAAGTGACTAGCTTTAGACACAACTCCACTCTTCATGCATTTATCTAAATATATCACTTTCAATTAAATGTATCTACATCGATTTATATCCTCTTTTCAATATCCATAATATACCCAGAGTATAAGTATTTACCCATGACTAAAAGCATTTTTTTTCACCTTTTTTTTTTCCATTTTCCATTGATCTAATCTGAGCATTTACTAATCAAATGGATATGT
>LPNX010783833.1:625562-671275 GCA_001517045.1 Pseudotsuga menziesii | reverse complement strand
AGCTTTGGATTGGATTTGATTGGTATCAATCACTCTAGCTTGCTTACACATGTTCTTTGGTGCCATGGTTGGTGTCCCCTCATGTAGTTGAGTTCTCCAAGTATTATTTTCTTTATTAATAAATAAATAAAAATGTTTGTTTGTGCAAATCTCATTTCAGTCTTTGAGTTTCATAACTCTTTACATAATAAAAATAATAATTTTCAAAACATGAAAAATAAAAGTAATGTCATGGGGGTATTACATAGTGGTGCTTCAAAGCACATGTCGGGACAAAAGAAAATTCTGTCAAAACTTGAAGAAAAGAATTCTCCTTAGAAAGTATCTCTAGGAGATGACTATCCATATCCAATCAAAGTAATTGGTGAAGCAAGCTACAAGCTTGATTCAGGAAATCCCCTGAAGATGAAGGAAGTTTTATATGTACCAGGTCTAAAGAATAATTTACTTTCTATCTCAGATTTAGATAAGAAATGATACAGAGTTGCATTCATATATGGCCAAGTACTCATGTGGCCCAAAGGAAAGACAATTGAAGATGCAGTTGTCATCGGTGAAGAAGAAGGAGGCATGTATAAACTCAAGGGACATCAAGAAGCAGCCCGTGTTCATGAGACCACTAACCCTAGTGAACTATGGCATAAAAGGCTTTCCCACATCAATTACAAAGCACTACCTCAAGTGAACAAAGTAGTGACAGGATTACCAAACTTGAAGATCAACCATGAAGGCATTTGCAAAGGATGTGCAAAAGGAAAGAATATCAAGAATCCATTTCCGAAGAGCGAAACAAAAACTAAAGGTACGTTGGAATTAATTCATTCAGATGTATGTGGTCTAATGTCCTCCACATACTTGAGTGGTTTTGAATACTATTTTACATTTATTGATGACTATTCAAGAAAGACATGGATATACTTCTTGAAAGAAAAGAATGAAGTGTTTGAAAACTTCAAGGAATTCAAAGCCTTGATAGAAAACCTTTCAGATAAAAGGATCAAGACACTCCGATTAGACAATGGCATAGAATATACTTCAAAATAATTTGAATCCTTGTGTAAAGATGCTGGAATCAAGAGGGAACTAACTACTCCCTACAATCCTCAACAAAATGGTGTTGCAGAAAGAAAGAACAGAACCATCATGGAGGCAGTGAAGATAATGATATATGATCAAGATCTTCCAATGCATCTATGGGCAGAAGCAGCAAGAACTATTGTCTATGTACATAATAGAATATCTCACAGTGCCCTTGGATTCAAGACTCCATAAGAAATGTTCACGGGAAAGAAGCCTGAGGTAAATCACCTCAAGATATTTGGTTGTCCAATATATGTTCACATACCGAAAGAGAAAAGAACCAAGTTGGACCCTTCCGGAAAGAAGGGAATATTTGTGGGATACTGTGAAGTATCCAAGGCATTCAGAATCTACATTCTTGGATTCCATCACATGGAAATCAGTAGAGATGTAACATTCAATGAATAAGCAGCTCTCAAGAGATCCAGAAAATGTCAACATGAAGAAGTATATGAGGAAGATGTACCTCCCAGAAATGTAGAGACTACATTCCTCCCTAAAGATGAAATGCTTGAAGATCGTGATATGACGGAACCATAAGAACCTCCCACGATGGAGATATTACAGAAGAGAAAGCCTGCTTGGGCAAGAGAAATTATACAAGAAGTAGAAAGATATGGAGCTCATGAAGGCTCCATAAAGATAAGCAAGAAGCCCAAGCCATTTTCAAACTATGTAGCCTTGATGTGCGATCTTGTAGATCAAGAACCTACAACCTATGAAGAAGTTGTATAGAAGAAAGAATGGGAAGAAGTAATGACGGAAGAATACCAGTCAATAATGAAGAATGATGTGTGGGATATTGTTCCCAAACCAAAAGGAAAGAGTGTGGTATCTTCCAAGTGGATTTACAAGATAAAACATGCAGCTGACAGAAGTATAGAGAAATACAAGGCAAGATTTGTGGCTAGAGGTTTCTCTCAGAAATAGGGAATTGATTATGAAGAAACATTTGCACCAGTAGCAAGGTATACTTCGATTAGAGCTATCATGGCACTTGCATCCATGATGAAGTGGGACTTACACCAGATGGATGTAAAGACAACTTTCCTGAATGGTGTGATTGAGGAAGAAGTATACATAGAATAGCCTCAAGGATTTGAAGTTGAAGACAAACGAACTCATGTATGTAAGTTGAAGAAAGCCTTGTACGGCCTAAAGCAAACTCCTAGAGCTTGGTATGGAAGGATAGATAGTTTCTTGACGAGCTTGGACTTTACCAAGAGTAAAGCCGACCCTAACCTTTACTTCAAGGTTATAGATGATGAACCTGTCATACTATTACTATATGTAGATGATCTATTTTTGAAAGGGAATGAGAAACATATTAAAGAATCCAAGAAGAAGCTCGTTGAGGAATTTGAGATGAAAGACCTTGGATTAATGCACTATTTTCTAAGTCTGGAAGTGTGGAAAAGTTCAAAAGGAATCTTTCTCAATCATGGAAAGTATGCAGTAGAAATTTTGAAAAGATTTGATATGTTGGAATGCAAAGCCATGGCCACACCCATGGATACCAACCTGAAGTTGTTGCCTAATTAATCATCAGAATTAGTGGATGTGACTCAATACAAACAGATTATTGGGTCATTGATGTATCTAACAAATACCAAACCAGACATTTGTTTTGCTACGAACACTTTGAGTCAGTATCTAGTTCAACCTAGACGTGTTCACCTGGTAGCTGCAAAACATGTGATGAGATATCTGAAAGAAACTATAGACTTTGGTCTATACTATGATGGAAACCATGACTACAGATTGTATGGCTACACAGATGCAGATTGGGCTGGAAGTGTCTCAGACAAAAGAAGCATATTAGGTGGATTTTATTGTCTGGGGTCTGCTATGATTTCATGGTTTAGCAGGAAACAGTCTAGTGTTGCTCCTAGCATGGATGAAGCAGAATATTTAGCAGCTTGCTCTGCTAGTTGTGAATCCATATGGCTTCGGAAGTTGGTGTCAGGTCTATTTAACCTGGAGTTGGATACCACATTGATTCTATGTAATAACCAAAGTTGTATAAAGATGACAGAGAACCCATTGTTCCATGATAAGTCAAAGCACATAGAAATCTAGTATTTCTACGTTTGGGATATGATACAGAAGGGAGCCATAAAGCTCCATTATGTGAGTACTGATGAACAAGTTGTTGATGTGTTGACGAAGCCTCTATCTCGAATAGAGTTCGAATACTTTCGAGACAAGCTTGGTGTTGTTCGAAAAGACCTTCTCCAAAAGGGGGAGCAGTGATGTTGCAGTGGGATTATATCATCCCTGGACACCTGTCCTAAAGTGATCCGTAGAATTATGTCTTCGAGAAAGAAGCAGGATTGTATCATCCCTAAACACTTGTCCTAAAGTGATCCGGAGACTTCGGTTTTCAAGAATGTGGTAGGATTGCATCATCCTTGGACTTAAGTCCTAAAGTGATAGGGAGTGATTATCCCGTAATAGTATCTGGTGAATTCGGTCCTCGAGAATGTGGTAGGATTGCATCATCCTTGGACTTAAGTCTTAAAGTGATAGGGAGTGATTATCCCATAATAGTATCCGGTGACTTCGGTCCTCGAGAATGTGGTAGGATTGCATCATCCTTGGTCTTAAGTCCTAAAGTGATAGAGAGTTATTATCCCGTAATAGTATCCGGTGACTTCGGCCCTCAAGGATGTGGTAGGATTGTATCATCCCTAGGCTTAAGTCCTAAAGAGATCTGTAGACTTCCATCTTCGTATTGTGGATTGCAGGTTGTTGATGATGATGATGTTGCTGATCGAAAGATCAGAGTATTGCTGATGATGATGATGATGTTGCTGATCGATAGGTCAAAGTATTGATGATGATGATGTTGCTGATCAAAAGGTCAAAGCATTGTTGACGATGATGTTGCTGATTGAAGAAGACTAAAATTCTAATGTTGTCGATCGAATGATCCAAATGTTATTGCTACTGAAATTGAAGATGAAGACTATATGTCAAAGATGATGAAAAAGCTTCCAATGATTTATAGATGCATCACCCTGATGATGTTGAAGATGCTCTCTCTCCTTCTCCTACTGTTGTTGTTGTTGCTGTTGTAGAATACCCTTCTCGTTAAGGGGGAGTGTTGAATTTTATCGAATATGAGACTTTATAATAAAAAGAAACATATACTACAGTTCCATAAAGGAAGACACGGACAAAAGAAGTTTTAAAAAAATAACAAATCTATACTATTGTAACACCCCCGTTTTGACCCCATTGCATTAATGTATATGATCTAAATATTATATAGAATCATGACAAGGAGCTCAAGGCCAAGGCCTTGTCATTGATTAATGTTTGGTATAGAGGCGATCATGGTTGATGCCTATGGTTTATGTGCTAAGGCAAGCACGTTTGTAAACATCATGTAAATATGCAAATTAATGAAAAACCCACAGCCATCTATGTCAATGCAATGAAAAATGAGATGGGGGCATGATTTTCCTAAGGATAAGGGGGAGGGAGTGTTAACCTTGAACCAGTTTGGGAAAAGCCATGTGTCATGGGGAAATCCCGTTAAAAACTGTCAACTACCCTTTTTCTTGTCTTTTCTTCCCAACCATTTATTTCTTCCAGCATGTGGTTGAGGTAGTTATTGTAGGGAAGGGGAAGAGTATGGGAAAAATTCAAATTGGGTAGAGCACGTAGTTTTGAATGCCGTGTTTTGACTTCATGGGAAAGAAAAACACCCAGAACCATATGCCAGTTTGGCTCATGCATTACGTCTTCATTTTGGATTAACGTTTTGGGAGTTGAGGAACGTCTTGCTCATCCATCATCCATTATTCTCCATTTGTGGGGAAGCTCTTCAACAGCTGAGTTCTTCCTATGTGTATCCTTCACATTCTGCAAGTGTTTTCCCTTGGCGAGACCGTGATTGTTGTGTTGTAGTGTTATCTTGAACTACAGAGTGTATGAGACCCTGTTACTCGTGTTCCAGAGTACAGTCGTTGTTGTTGAGTCTCCCTGTGGGTGTTGTGTTGTGTTGTGTACCCTAGTTCGGGTCTGAACTATGTACAAGACTTAGGGATGGGAGAGACACGGAATGTGCTTGATTAACCTAGTGTGGGACCTCACAACAAGATAAGAGTGGCTAGTGAACCTGCTATGCACATCTTGAAGAGCGCTGGAAGGGAAGGTGTAGCCTGACGGACTGTGGAGCAAAGAAGGGGACACTTCATTGTGTTGGGTGTGTAGGCAGTGGGGAAGCCAGGCCAAATAGGTCTCGTGAAGGTGTTCTTAGCTCTAAGGATGAACTCACTAGATTAGCAATTCTTCTTTCTCATTTCCCTAGAAGCCTGATAAACCCATATGTTGACTTGGCCGTGTCTTGTTGTGTTTGACCTTGTGAGTAACCTTTGGCTGGACAGTCTATAAAACCAACTGTGAATGTTGACTTGGCTAGGTATCCTGATAAAACCAGTAGTGAGATGGCTTGACTATGTATAGTCTGATAAACCCATCTGTTGTCTTGACTGGTCCTTAAGGTGAATGTTGGCTTGACTGTGAACAGTTGGGATACCCAACTGTGAGATGGCTTGGATGAGTGGCCTGTGAAACCCATCTGTTGGTTTGTTTCCCTTACAGCCTGATAAACCCAATTGTGTTGGCTTGGCTGAGTTTTGTTGCACCCTTGTCTATGTATGAGTATGCTAGTGTTCTCTTATTCCTTGAGGAAATCATGCCCAGCTCGGGGGTGGCAATGTTGCTGAGAGATTGATGAGCGCACTGACCTATGGTTGGGTGGATCGTTGCAGCGACATAGTTGGTTGCGGGATAAGTTCTTCTCAAGATAAGTGTTCTTGTCTATGTTAATCTCTGCAATTGTATTTATTGCATTGCAATTGATTGATGGAATGTGATGAACATGTTGTTGTGTTGAATTGATGCATTGTTCCTTTGAATAACTGTAATTACAGGCATCTATATATGTTTCCTTCGATGCATTTTTAAACTAAGTTGCAAGGTTAGATTGGCTAGATTGGTGATGGCATGAATGATCAATTTGATCCAAGACTTCAGTTAAAAAGTTGAATTTTCTGTTAGAAATCTTTCGTTTCGCAATTTGTGGGATGCCGGTTTCACAGATCTTAGTTTCCGCAACTTACGGGATGCGGGATGCGGGATGCAGAGATGTCTTTTTGTGAATTACAACTTTCCGCAATTTTTGTTCTGCAATGCACCTTACCGCATGCGAGATGCAGGATCGTGGTATCGTGATTTCCATATTTCCCAATTCCGCAACACAATTTTTCCGCACCGTCGATTCTTGCAGGATTATTCTCCACCGTTGACTTGTTTCCGATGCGGGATGTGGGATGTGAGATTGCAATTTTTGTAACTTTCTAGTCCCGCAATTCAAGTTTTTCACGTCGTTGATTTTTGCGGGATGAATCTTAGTCGTTGATTTGATTCCAGATGCAGGATCGTTTGTGATCACTCATTTCCATCACTGTTTCTCTCCGCCGTCCAATCTACTCTAAGATCTTTCCTTGCCAATCGTCGAACTGATCAATGGAAGACGGGAGGGAGTGTGACAGTGTTGGAAATGTCGAGAAGTGGTTCATGGCCATGCCCTGTGCTTCGATGAACAGTAAAGGTTCTCGATGAATTTTTTAATTCCGCATGATAACGAGGTATGGGTACATGAAATTATGGTATCAGAGATGTTGGTTGCAGCATTGGGCCTGGATGGACCAGTATGGATAGTGCAAGGGATAAGAATATCCTTGGTTACCAGGATTGTAGTACGCTACAGACTGGTATCTACAGAATGATGCCAGCACTACAGCGTGGTATTAGCGCTGTGGGTTGCAGCGTCAAGCCTAAAAGGATCGGGTTGAACAATTAACAGAGTTGTTGGTTACAGCATTGGGCCTAGATAGGCCAGGTTATAGTAAGTTAATGGTTTTAATTTTGAATTAATGTGTACCTAACAAATGGTATACGATAACACATTTTGCAGAGTCATAGTGCATATTGGAAAAGTGGGTTGTTGGCTCAACCACGAGAACCTATGGCATGAATGATGCACATGATCCCTATGTGCACGGGGAGGATGCTATGGGGGGAAATGTCCGAGTTGGAAATGTTGAGACAGAGTCTAATGGGAGGAGGTTTCAAGATACTCCCCCAAATTTTGCATCCACCATGAGAATCCTCAAGGTGGAGATGCAGAGCTACAGGGAAAATAATGAAAGGTTGGTCAAGGCTCAAGAGGAGCAGAATCAGCTGAATACAGCCATGCTGCAAAGTCAGAAAAATATTCAGAGGTGGATAAACTCTGGGGACTGAACACTAAGGCCAAAAGGAAGTAAGAGCACTACTAGAAGGAGAAAGAGGTCTCCTAGTGAGCCACCTGACTTTGAAGGATCCACTAGCGATTCAAGTTCCTCTTCTCACAAGAATGAGATGAAGAGGAGTTATCAGAACCATTCATGTGATGAGTTTAAGAAGGAGAGGTTGCCTATCTTTAATGGCAAGATAAAGAATGGTCAAGAAGCTGAAGCTTGGCTTCTTGGGATGAATAAATATTTCCAAGTTCAGGATTATTCAGGAAATATGAAGGCTAGAGTAGCCATCTTCAATTTGACTGAAAGAGCATCCATATGGTGGGAGCACTTCAAGCAAGTGAAGAAGATTAATGAAAGGAAAATTTTGTGGAAACAGTTCCAAAAGTATTTCAAGCAGAAATACCTCTCTAACAGGTACTATGATGACAAGATCAAAGAATTTCATGAGCTGAGATTGGGACAATAGTCCATGGAGGAGTATGCAAACAAGTTCTTGGAGTTGTTGAGATATGTCAGGTACATCAAGGATGAGAAAGTGGAAATCTAGAGTTTCTTGAGTGGATTGCCTCAGTCTTACAAAGACAGAATTGAGTTTTATGAACCTAGAACTCTGGAAGAATCAATAAGGAAAGCTAAGAATTGCTACGAGCAAAGCAGAGGAAAACCTGACTATCATAATACATGGAAGGACAGAAAGAATGAGAAGTCTGACCAAAGGAAGAAAGGTTTCAAACCTTCTAAGTTCAAAAATCAGTAGAAGCAACCATCCCAAGCTGAGAAACAGCCAGTCAAAGTGGTGGGAGAAAAGCCAAGAGATCCACAGCAGACCAGAGAACCACTCCAATGTTGGAGATGTGGAGGACCCCACATGCGCTGGAATTTCCCACTCGAGAATGAGAGTGCAAGGCCAGCTTACAACCTTCAAGAGGTAGAAACAATGGGTCAAGTAGCGAGGGCCATCCCTAGGATATACGCAACACTGGAGGACCACCAGGCAGATCACCTGTCGACTATGGTTGAAATTGTAGGTAAGCTTGCTTAGCAATTTGTTTCTATTTTGACTGACCCTGGTTATACCCACAGTTAAATTGCTCCTAGAGTAATGGAGATTTGTTCTTTCAAGAAAGTAAGGCATAGAAAATCGTGGTTAGTTCAGCTAGCCACTGGAACTAAGAGAAATGTTAGTGAAGTGGTAGAGAAATGTCCATTGGTGATGAATGGATGGGTTACTTGTGTAGATATGAACATTCTACCCCTTGGTTCCTATGATGTCCTCATTGGAAAGGATTGGTTAGAAGCTCACAGGGTAAAGCTTGACTGTTACCATAAGAATTTTGAATGCATGGATGAAGAAGGGAACCTAAGAGTTGTAAGAGGCATTCCAAAGATAATTTCAGTAAGGCATATTTCAACAATGCAGTTGAAGAAATTTTGTAGGAAGGGTTTCTAGTTGTATGCAGCGAAGAATGAAACTCCTAGGTTGGATGAATTTCAGGTATTGCAGGAATTTAGGGATGTTTTTCCTAATGAGATTCCAGGGCTTCCTCCAAAGAGGGACATTGATTTCACGACTGAACTTGTGCTAGGAGCAGCACCAGTGTCCAAGACACCCTACAGAATGAGTATGCCAAAAACAATAGAGCTGAAGATGTAGTTGCAAGAGTTGTTGGAGAAAAAGTATATCAAGCCAAGTGTGTCTCCTTGGGGAGCACCAGTTCTGTTTGTAAGGAAGAAAGATGTTACACTCAGATTGTGTATTGATTATAGACAGCTGAACAAAGTCACTGTGAAGAACAAATATCCTTTGCCTAGGATTGATGAAATCTTTGATCAGATGAGAGGAGCAAAGGTATTTTCCAAGATTGACTTGAGGTCTAGTTACCATCAGGTAAGAATAAAGGATGAAGACATTCACAAGACAACCTTTAGGACAATGTATGGAAATTATGAGTTTTTAGAGGTACCATTTAGTCTCACAAACGCGCGAGCTACATTTATGTGCCGTATGAACAATGTATTCAGTAGGTATTTGGACAAGTTTGTTCTTGTTTTACTTGATGACATTCTTATTTATTCTAAGAATGAGGAAGAGCATGAATAGAATATGAGGTTGACATTACAATTGCTCAAGGAGCATCAGTTGTATGCAAAGTTGATTAAGTGTGACTTTTACAGAGATAGGATTCATTATTTGGGTTACATTATCTCATACGAGGCAATATATGTAGACCCAGAGAAGATTGAGGCCATTATGAATTGGCCTACCCCGAGAAATGTGACAGATGTAAGATCTTTTATGGGGCTTGCATGATACTACAGGAGATTCATTGAAGGATTCTCCAAGGTTGCACATGCCATTAATTCTTTGCAAAAGAAGGGAATAAAGTTTGAATGGACAGTGAGGTGTGAAGAAAGCTTTCAGCAATTGAAGTATCTTCTCACCCATGCGCCAGTCTTGAAAGTTGCAGACCCAGAGAAAGATTTTGTGGTGTGTACTGATGCATGCGGTCAAGGGCTTGGAGGAGTCCTTATGTAAGAAAACCACATGATATGTTATGAGTCTAGAAAGTTGAAGGAACATGAGAAGAAATATGCTACTCATGATATGGAACTTGCGGCCATAGCACATGCTCTCAAGATGTGGAGGCATTACTTGATGGGAATAAGAGTTTAGCTAAGGACAGACCATTGTGGTCTAAATTATTTGTTTGATCAGCCGACTCTGAATGCTAGGCAAGCTAGATGGGTGGAGTTTTTATGTGAGTTTAATTTTGAGATCAAGCACAGAAAGGGGAAAGAGAATAAGGTAGCTAATGCTCTCAGTAGGAAGGTGCAGCAAATGCATGTGGCATCCGTTAGTGTTTTCCAATCATAGTTGAGGCAGCGGATTGTTAATCATGTTGCTGAAGATGAATTGTATGTGCAGGTCAAGGACAAATTGCAGCACCAAAGCCTTGAAAAGAAGTATGAGGGATATAAATTCTAAGAAGATGGAATTCTTACTTATAAGAACAGAATTTACATTCCAAATGTAACAGATTTGAGGAGAGTTGTTATGGGAAAGATCCATCAAGCTCTATATTCTGGTCACCAAGGATATCAAAAGACAATTGCTACAGCTAGAAAGCAGTACTTTTGGCCAGGAATGAAAAAGGACATGGCTGAATACATTTCCAGGTGCATGAAATATCAACAGGTGAAGGTTGAGAATCAACACCCAGCAGGTTTGTTGCACCCTTTGCCGGTTCTGGAATGGAAATGGGAAGTTATTTCCATCGATTCCATTACAGGATTGCCCATGACTTGGAGACAGCATGATTCCATCATGGTTGTGGTGGACAAGTTGACAAAGGCAGCCCATTTTATACCGATTAAGTCTACGCATAAGACTGATGACATTGCAAAGATATTCATGACGGAGATTTTCAAATTGCATGGATTGCTAAAGGCAATAGTCTCTGACAGAGATGTCAAATTCACTTCCAATTTTTGGAAGGGATTGTTTGCAGATTTGGGTATAAAGCTAAACTTAAGCACAACGTACCATCCTTAGACTGATGGACAAGCATAGAGAGTTAACCAAGTGCTTGAAGACATGCTTCGCATGTATGTGATGGAAAAACCAACCAAGTGGGAAGATTATTTACACTTGGTAGAGTTTTCTTATAACAATGGACAGCAAGCATCCTTGGGGATGAGTCCATATGAATCTTTGTATGGTAGGAGGTGTAGGACACTCGTGACTTGGGATAATCCAGTGAACAGAGTTGTGATTGGTCCAAAATTGCTCAAGGAGATGGAGCAGAAGGTTGTAAAGATCAGGCAGAATATGAAAGCATCCCAGGACAGACAGAAAAGCTATGTTGATAAGCATAGGGTGAACAGAGAGTTTAGTGTTGAGGATCATGTTTACCTTAGAGTGAGGGCAAAAAAAGGTTCCTTGAAACTTGGAAGTTGTGCCAAGTTGTCACCCAGATATTGTGGGTCGTTTGAAGTGCTTGAAAGAATAGGGTCAGTTGCATATAGACTTGCATTGCTAGCTAGCACTAGGGCTCATAATGTTTTTCATGTTTCTTTGCTTCAGAAATATATACATGACCCTAACCATGTGATAAATTGGGATGTGATTCAGGTGGAACCCGAGGGAGAGTTACGAATCGAGCCAATGTGCATCTTCGAGAGGAAGGTCACCATGCTCTGAAACTGAGCCATAGGACAAGTAAAGGTGTAGTGGGAGCACTACGGTCCTAAAGAGGCTACATGGGAGTTGGAGGATGCCATGCGATTGGCACATCCATTTTTGTTTGAATCTACGGAGCACTGAGGGTGGTACCAGTGTAGCATTTTTGTTCAATTATTGTAAAGCACTGAGGACAGTGCTATTAAAGGGGGCGGGGAATGTAACACCCTGGTTTTGACCCCGTTTCATTAATGTATATGATGTAAATATTATATGGAATCATGAAAAGGAGCTCAAGGCCAAGGACCTGTCATTGATTAATGTTTGGTATAGAGATGATCATGGTTGATGCCTATGGTTTATGTGCTAAGGCAAGCACATTTGTAAACATCATGTAAATATGCAAATTAATGAAAACCCCACAACCAGCTATGTCAATGCAACGAAAAATGAGATGGGGGCATGATTTTCCTAAGGATAAGGGGGAGGGAGTGTTAACCTTGAACCAGTTTGGGAAAATCCATGTGTCATGGGTAAATCCCATTAAAAACTGTCAACTACCTTTTTTCTTGTCTTTTCTTCCCAACCATTTATTTCTTCCAGAATGTGGTTGAGGTAGTTATTGCAGGGAAGGGGAAGAGAATGGGAAAAATTCAAATTGGGCAGAGCACCTAGTTTTGAATGTCGTTTTTTGACTTCATGGGAAAGAAAAACATCGAGAACCGTATGCCAGTTTGGCTCAAGCATTATGTCTTCATTTTGGATTCACATTTTGGGAGCTGAGGGACGTCTTGCTCATCCATCATCCATTATTCTCCATTTGCGGGGAAGCTCTTCGACAGTTGAGTTCTTCCTGTGTGCATCCTTCGTGTTCTACAAGTGTTTTCCCTTGGTGAGACTGTGATTGATGTGTTGCAACGTTATCTTGAACTACATAGTGTATGAGACACTGTTACTCGTGTTGCAGAGTAAAGTTGGTGTTGTAGAGTCTCCCTATGGGTGTTGTGTTGTGTACCCTGGTTTGGGTCTGAAATATGTGCAAGAATTAGGGGTAGGAGAGATGTAGAATGTGCTTGATAAACCTAGTGTGGAACCTCACAATAAGATAAGAGTGGCTGGTGAACTTGCTCTGCACATCCTGAAGAGTACTGGAAGGGAAGGTGTAGCATGAGGGACTGTGGAGCAGAGAAGGGGACACTTCCTTGTGTTGGGTGTGTAGGTAGTGGGGAATCCAGGCCAGATAGGTCTTGTGAAGGTGTTGTTAGCTCTGAGGATGAGCTCACTAGATTAGCAGTTCTTCCTGCCCATTGCCCTAGAAGCCTAATAAACCCATCTGTTGGCTTGGTTGTGTCTTGTTGTGTTTGACCTTGTAAGTAACCTTTGGCTGGACAGTATGATAAACCCAACTGTGAATGTTGGATTGGCTAGGTATCCTAATAAAATTAGTAGTGAGATGGCTTGATTGTGTATAGTCTGATAAACCCATATGTTGGCTTGACTGGTCCTTAAGGTGAATGTTGGCTTGACTATGAATAGTTGGGAAACCCAACTGTGAGATGTCTTGGTTGAGTGGCCTGTGAAACCCATATGTTGGTTTGTTTCCCTTGCAGCCTGATAAACCCAATTGTGTTGGCTTGGCTGAGTTTTGTTGCACCCTTGGCTATGCATGAGTCTGCTAGTGTTCCCTTATTCCTTGAGGAAATCATGCCCAGCTCAGGTGTGGCAATGTCACTGAGAGATTGATGAGTGCACTAGCCTATGGTTGGGTGGAACGTTGCAGCGACATAGTTGGTTGCGGGGTAAGTTTTTCTCAAGATAAGTGTTATTGTCTATGTTAATCTCTGCAATTGTATTTCTTGCATTATAATTGCTTGATGGAATGTGATGAACATGTTGTTGTCTTGAATTTATGCATTGTTCCTTTGAATAAATGTAATTATAGGAATCTATGTATGTTTCCTTCGATGCATTTTTAAACTAAGTTGCAGGGTTAGATTGGCCAGATTGGTGATGGCCTGAATGATCAAATCGATCCAAGACTTCAGTTAAAAAGTTGAATTTTCTACTAGAAATCTTCCTTTCCGCAATTCGCGGGATGCGGGACGCGAGATGTCGGTTTCGCAGATCTTGGTTTTTGCAATTTTCCTTCCGCGACTTGCAAGATGTAGAGATGTCTTTTTGTGGATTACGACTTTCCGCAATTTTCGTTCCACAAGGCACCTTACTGCATGCGGGATGCGGGATCGTGGTATCGCGATTTCCATATTTCCTGATCCTGCAACACAAGTTTTCCGCACCGTCAATTCTTGCAGGATTATTCTCCATCGTTGACCTGTTTTCGATGTGGGATGTGAGATTGCATTTTTCATAACTTTCCAATCCCGCAAGTCAAGTTTTTCATGTCGTCGATTTTTGCGGGATGAATCTTAGTCGTTGATTTGAGTCCATATGCGAGACTGTTTGTGATCGTTGATTTCTATCGCTATTTCTCTCCGCCATCCGATCTCCTCTGATATCTTTCCTTGCAGATCATCGAACTAATCAATGGAAGACGGGAGGGAGCATGACAGCGTTGGAAATGTTGAGAAGTGGTTCGTGACCATGCCCCGGGTTTCGATGAACAGTAAAAGTTCTTGATGAAATTTTTAATTATGCATGATAACGGGGTATGGGTACGTGACAACTATAAAATAATATGCAATAAATCGAGATCGTAGTGGTGTCCTTTTCTTAAAAGCAAGCAGTTTTAGCAGATTGGTATTTTCATTTCATATTAAATCAACAAGGTAATTATCCACAATAATTCTGCACTTTGAAATCAAGAATCTGTTCATTCAAATAATCTCTAATTAACAATTGATTACCAGGAAATATCGATCACAATTTTCACAAGAATGCAGATTTATAGATCTATGTGTAAGGAGACAAATCAGATCTACTTATGTGAATCCAAGGAAAAACACACTACGAGAATCAACTCCTCCCAACCATAGGAGGCAGCAACTAAATGGTTTGGTCCACTCTACCCCCAAGCTGGATCACCAACCATGCACCAGAACAACAAGTCACTTCCTTGCGACACTCAATCCTCGAGTCCATAACAAGTTTTCATGATAGACTTATAAAATAGAAAAAACGCTCAACACATACACTCATCATCATTTTCCCCAAGCATAACATGACGTCCCGTGCTATTCCAGTGCACTCATAAATATAGCTTTTGCCCAAGTCTTATGCTATCCCAATCAAATCTCCAATCAAATCCTTAAATCTCTATGATTTAGGATCTTGTCTGGTTGTTGAGTTTTGGATTGGATTTGATTGGTATCAATCACTCTAGCTTTCTTACACATGTTCCTTGGTGCCATGGTTGGTGTCCCCTCATGTAGTTGATTTCTCCAAGTGTCATTTTCTTTATTAAATAAGTAAGTAAACAGGTTTGTTGTGCAAATGTCATTTGAGTTTTTGAGTTTCATAACTCATTATATAATAATAAAAAAATTTCAAAACATGAAAATAAAAGCAATGTCAAGGGGTATTACATTTCCTCGCAATAAAACATCTCATGAGTCGAACGACATGGAAACATAGTTTCTAATGAATCCAACATTCATAGACGTTACTATTGTATGATAGTTGTTAATTAGGCTTTGCTGCCCGAACCTCATGGGTTCGATTATCATAGCACATCTTCCTTGGATAAAATCTCTCAAATCGACATCAATTAAGCCCTGCGACTGTCATAATTTTTATTTTATTTTAAATATGAAATTAAATAGGCGAGAATAGGTTGGTTGTAATTTGAACATGAACAACATATCAAACAACATTTTATAAACAACATATCAAGGATGGAGATGATAAAAATTTCGCCATCGATTTGGTCATATCTAGACAAAAAGTTATAGCAAAGGAGAGTTGAGGTTCTACAAGCGTGTATATGTTTTGTAATATACTTCATCTACAAACAACATTAGTTAGAATCCTCTACCCAATTCTACAAATACCTCATCTAGCGATAAAGAAGAGAAAAACAATAAAAATTATTGAGTAACCTGATTGTAAAATGTACAGGAATATAATCATTGAATTATAGTTCCTTTTTTCTTGGGTGGCCATCAATGTTTTCCTGTCAACTGATTGGGATGATCGATTGCTTTGTGGGAGAATTTTATTTAGCATAAGACACATTCTTGATTTATCATAAGACACATACAACAAAAGTCTTAACTGAAATCACAAACATTATTTGTTTGCATTTTAAACACAAGATTTATGTTTTCATCCTCTATAGAGGTTATTTATTCAGCGTGGAGTTGAAGGTCGCCGTAAAGTTTTTCAATGACTGTTTTGAAATATTAATTGCATTTCCCATTTAGATGTTCTCATAGCTTTCCAATGCAGTGTCGTTTCTCATCCTTTAAGCAGACTATATTCCGTTTCATCTGACGGGAACTGATGGACGTCGCTTTAAAAATTCACGAGATACAAGCTTTTTAGATTCAGTTTTATTTGGACTTTTAATTCAGTACTGAGTACATAAATATCATTATGGAACAGTAGATACCTGATAGATTGACCATGTCTTCCTCAGACAAATGTTTGGCAACAAAACTTTGAATGAGTTGGTTTACGTTGAACTATGGAGCAGGTATATTCCCTCAGATGTCAGATGCTTGAGAAATCCTTTTGTCTCTTCATCCTTCTTCCACTTCCAAATTAATCTTCCAGCCTGGGCCGATATATAATCTAGTTAATATAATTTATAGATAAAGTTTCACCTCTCATTAATAGCCATTATCAGAATTTCATTTAATTTTGCAGATGCTACTGTAAGGACAATACTGTTCAAGTTCACTTGGAAACAAACAACTCTATAATGAAAATGTTCAGAGGCTTCAACAGGTCCACACAGATGACAGATCTGATGATGTTGATGATGTTGTTATGCTTTGAGAGACATGATTTCAAAGACGATGAGGTAGAAATTGATCTTGACAGAGGATCAACCCTCATCCACTTCTGCATTGGTAGCTGCCCTCAGTTCTGTCACTCTTTCTCTCAATTCCCGTCCCTTTTCTTCCATTATTTAATTTTCCTTTGGGCTTTCTTGCATATGCTAATAAAACGTTGGTAAAAACCCCTTCAATACCTCACATGTTCTCTGGTCTTTTAAATCCTTACGCAATCATCGCCTGCGTTACCACCCACTCCCAACATTATCTTATACATTTTGCTGCCCCTTTTTTAGGTTGACTACATCACAAAATGCCGATTCATTTCTGCGCCTCCAGTTATAAGAAGCCCCCAGTCTTCCCCAACTCTCTACACGCATCCTCTTCCTGCATTCAATTTGATTCCATTCTCTTCACTGGCAAGAAAATCAGCTAATTCTTCTAATCATGAAGACTCACAGATGCATTACTCTCGTCGTGTTGTTTATTGTATGCTCCATTACTCATTGTGCATGGGTAGCTGAGCTCAACATTTTTCTGACAAAACATGTTCGATGACGTTGTCTATAGTGCAAGCAGCGGTGAAACAAGCGGTCGCCAACGAGAAACGCATGGGGGCATCCTTGCTCCGCCTTCACTTCCAAGATTTCTTTGTCAATGTAACATAACAAAAAAAAATCAGTTGATCATAACTGAATCTATAATTCGATAAAGGGATGGTTCGAATTCCTGGCAGTAAAAACAGTTTTAACAGTTCAGATTCTTTAGACTGTATAAAGGGAATTTCAGGGACCGAATGGGAAAGGTGGTGGCTCTTAGACTCAGAGTCATTCACATTGGCTTTGGTTATTGAGTTTCACTCGCAAGAGAAACTACATTAAGTATATTGCTTTGATTTTCCCTTCCATATTTCCGTAAATATGTTCATGTGTTGATTTTCTGTTGTGTACTTTGATTGCATGCCATAGGATATGCGTAAACTATGTACAAAACAAGCTTAATGTGTAGTAGTATGGGATCATTTCTACATATATAAATAAATTATAAGAGATTCTTATGCAACAGGGATGTTACTAACATAATTACAGATGTGCTAATATGTGCAGAACGTAAGATATTTCACAGCATGCGCTAATCTACTCATAACTTAGTCAGAAATTATCCATAAGAAACGCCCATAGCAAAATAAATAAACACTCAAAGACTCCAATATATGTGTGGCCGAGCACTTTAGATGGGTTGAAAGATTCAATCAAATTTCCATTAGCCTCACTGTAATTTATTACATCTTGAACTCTAGTTCTCAGCTGTGGTATAGAGATCGATGTGGCTACCAAGCACTTAGACCGAGAAAAATAAATTGAGATTTAGATCTTTAATGGAGTAAGATATTGAGATTTAGATCTTTAATGGAGTAATATATTTAAAGTTAAGGTGTTAATTAATAAAGGGTATCTAAAATTAAGGTACATTTACATTTAAATTTAGATTCTAATAGTTTTTTTTCAATTTTTATTTCCATTTTCATCCATGGATGTTACACATGAACTTTACACATCTCATCTAGTGTAAAATGTACCATGTTTATGTAAGTGCATTGACCAAAAGCACGGCTATTTAATATCACAATTCCTTTCATTAATGTACAAAATCCATAATATCTTCTTAAAACCAAAATACAAAGGCGTTATAATTTGGTGCAAGGCCCGTGTCTGCTTAAAAATTCGCATTAGCTCCACGAATTGAGTCTTTAAGGGGCTGCTTACTTCAGTTTACACATGTCTCTTTCCCACAAAGAATTCAATAACTTATTCAACAAAACAAAAAATGAAAGGAGAGCGTCTCACCCCATAGAGGACGCAACAAACAATCTCTATGCAAAAGTGATAAAAAGGGAATGCCATTCCCCTCTTTGTGGGAATCAAAATAAAAGACACTGAGCATGGCAGGTGGCAAACCTTCTGTTACTGGAAGATTGAGCTTAGTTCGAGGAAGTTAAGTTACTTTGTTTTGATATTCCCTTGATCCCACCGCTGGAGCTGAAAATTGTATTGATCCAATTATCAGTCGCATTGATATTCAACACATTTAACCCAAATTAAGAAGTTTCATGATTGCTGAGTGCCCCTCCCCACCATTATAATACCCCTCTTCCTTTCTCGTCTTCAAACTCACCCTTTGATCCTACTCTGTGCTTCCAACATCTGTAGCATTTTCTTGCTTCCTTTTGACTTCTCCCAACTTTACAACATATAAAATAGGGAAACAACAACAAATGGATTTTCCATCAATGGAAATGGGCATTAGTATAGTGATGCATATGTTAATAGGAACATAACTGCTAATGCATGCAGTTCATTAGGTTAATGTAAACGACAACGGGATTACCACCACGACTATTTCCAATGGAGTGTCGGGGATTCGAAACCGTGATTTTGGAACAGACGATGTTGTTGCTTTATTGCTTTTGGTATAAAGAATAAATTGAAGATAATATTGGCTGGTGTGGAGAGTGGGACTATGTAAAATATAATGGAAGTGCAAAAAGGAGCGTCGACCCCGAAAAGATGAGTAATAAAGTGTGGAGAGGAGAAGCCAGGAGTTCATAGAGCTGGGACTGAAATTTATCAACAGGCTACTGTGACGAAAGAGAAGATGGAGGTGGATCGTCGGACGAGGAGTTCAACTTTGGGGAAATCAAAGTACATGAAGTTGATCTGTGCACAGAAGACATGGAATTGATTAATCAACTTCTCTGTAAATATAGTGGATGCTTCAGTAGTCTGAAGCAAGAATTTCAGAAGAAGAACAAAAAAGGAAAACTCCCCAAGGAGGCAAGGCAGAAGTTGCTCGAAGTGGGTCATTTGTCGAATTTGTGTGACGCCATGGTTGTGAAGGTGGTGTATCAAGCCTGAGAGATGGGACTGGGACTGGTCGTTGTCTAGGTAGAGGCATGGGAGCAGTGGGAAATTCCGGTCGGGTCGGAGGGCGGCAAAAGAAGGATGAAGCCGAGGTGTGGGGATGCTGGCATGGGCTAAACTTTGGGCTCATGAGCAGCTGCATCTCTTCTAGATCTAAAGTCGATAACACTGCTATCCATTTTGGTATCCATCTCTCCTCGAAAATTTTGTTGAATGTTTAGTTTAGTTGGGTCATTTATAGGCCCTCTTTTCCTCTCTTGTAGAATATTGGTTGGGATGCATGGTTTGTTGTGTTTTGTTGTTGGAGTGCTTAAAGAAACATGCTCCGAGGGATGCACTCCAAAGAGCTGCAAAGAGTGGACCTCCTTCTATTATTTTCTGGTAAAATTACTAGGGACTTGCACTAGTCTCACTCCTTTGAAATTATCGACATACATTATGGGTGAGGCAGACCACACTGGAAATGGAATCCTACTGAACGACATAAAACTTTGTTGACCTCACTAGGGTACCGACGCCCATTGGCTTGTGTTCATTGTAATTTGTGAATGTATTTTGGTATTTAGAGAAATCAAGCAACTTATGTTCTATACATGCATGATCTCGTCTCTTCCTAGTCATTCTCGGAAGCATTACTGCAAGGTTGTAGTGATGAATATTTTCTTTGGATGTTGATAAATGATTTTGTATTAATGGGATCATTATATGGTCCCTTGGTTAGCAAACACCATGAACTGGTTAAGGAACACAATGGTTTTGTGCTTTTCTATTTCTCTGTTTTGTTCAAGTGAATGACTCTACTAGTTTCTAAGGTATATGCTAAAGAATAACTTTCGTGTAACATTGATATGTCTGCACCTTGGGTCAATGGGAAAAATCTGAGTTGAAAAACATATAGACTGTGATGATTGAAGACTCTATAAGTTGTTGATGCAGACCTCCCAATCCTTGGTGAGAACATCAGGGTCTAATAACTTAATAAGCATAGATTTATATTGAAGCCTTGAGCTTCAACAACTCAATATCAAATTATTTTTCTTATAATTTTTTAGTTTGTTATGTTATGGGCATCAGGCTGTATACATTCCCATTGCATAGCCAATTTTGTATAAATAGGGTACATGTATTTTTCATATTATTTTGTTTTCTGTAGCGCGAGACATAAATGCTTTTATAATATATATGCCATCTGTGCACTTTTACATCCTTTTGATTTAACCCATATAAATGAATTATGTAGATTTAGAGTTGTTTACATATGTTTCTTGAAGGAAATCAGTGATCATGTGTGTTGTCTGTGTTTTTTTACTATTTTATATCTTTTGTTGTTGATGCTGGTTTTATATTTTCCAGGTTGCTTAGATACTTTAGTCCTTTGGTTCTGTAATATGCAATGCAACTACTATAAAGTATTATCTTTTAATCATCGAATGTAATCCTGTGTATGGGTTTTCTTTTTCAATGAAATAATGCTAGCAAAGCATGCATCATATGGTCATATGGTCTGCATGTAGGATATGCAGTCCTTCCTCATTCGTCTTCTTGAAATAATTTACTAGATTTTAGGTCTGCTTTGTTGTGCATTTTTCATACGGTTCTCTGTAATATTGTAGTGTATCCCTTTTTAATATCCTTGTCTACCTTAAATTTTGTATATTTACTCGCTTGTTGTCTAGGTGTACTTTTCTCTAGTGAACTAGAAATCAAATGTATGGTGTTTCAGGATAGCATCCTGTTTTTATGGTCTATCATGATGGCATCCTGTTTTTATATTATTCCAACTTATGATAAAGTTTGTAGATAAGATAAGAATTTAATGTCTAATAAATGACCAAAAATCAAATACAAAAGTGTCCGTACAAAGTGGGAGTGATATGTCTAGTTTATTTGACATGTTATTATTCCATGCCCTCAGGCTGGCAGGGACTCTATGAATCAGCTTGCCACCATTCATATTAATTTGCACAAAAAAGAAAACTTTTATCCTATGTTTAACCAAATTTTTTAGATAATATGGTTTTCAAACTTTATCTTGACGAATAACCACTATTAAGCCTTTCTATCAACCAATAAAAAAATTTATGCTCTTATTTGGTCTCATTTCGAAGTTGGGAATAAGGAAATCGAATTTTTTATTCTTATATTCTATGTTTCAAGAAGGAAGATATCAAATATCGTAATTGTTCAAGTAATGCTAAAGTTTTCTCTAGCATTAAACAAAAACATAAAATGTTTGAACTATTCTTGGCTTGGCAATGTAAACATGGTAAACAAAAAAATTTGGGCATGTCTCCTCTTCTTGACTTGGCATGCATCATGCATAGCATCTTAACATGTTTCAGCATGCATAGCCCATATTGGCACATTGAAACATGCATAGCCTCCTAAAAGCATTGCAAAACACCTCCACAAATTCCTCATGATTCACAGTTTTGCTCTAGATTTATCAGCTCTGGACTCTATTGCCGGTTTACTATCTTTCGGTTAAGTTGATTGAATTGCGAATGGTGGTTGCTTCTCCTACTTCTACTAGCTTTGCTACTATCTGACATGTGAAGAAAATGGGCTCTTTCTCCGGCCCTTCTTCTCATTGTTGTCTTGTTTCCAACTCAAATGGCGATAACTCACTGGATTCACTATTATTACTATTGTAACTGAAATGTACAATGTTAAGTAACTACGCCTAGTTGGACTGATTAGACCTATGGAAGTTCCTGAGGTACTCTTATATAATCCTATTGATCCTCTTTGTCAGTCCGTCAGTCTGAGGATGGAAACTTTAAAATAGATTTAGTTTGGTTCCGATAAACTGGAATAGTTATTCATGAACTATTCAGATAGATAAAGGTACAAAAATATATTTGCATATATTTATNAATCGCTGCGCAGAGGGGGTCCCTTGTCCCACAAACAAGGGGGTCTCATACACCAATTTGGTGTCTCACTTGGCGGTGACCTTAAAAATAGATTATTATTATGAATGATAATTGATATTTGTTATTGAAATCAAATTCTTTTGTTTCAATTTATTAAAATGACAAAGGGTCTGTACTAGGCATACCTTGAGCTCTGTCTTCTGTGCTTTGATCATGATTTTCCCGGCTTAGATATTGGAGATACTCCTTGACCTCCACGCACTTTGAAGAATTGCAATCATCTTCTGGAATTGAATTTTCAATCACCTTGAGTACTGCATTTTTCAATCTTTGTAGAATGTCTTGGATACTACAGAATTTAAAATTGAACTGCAAGAGCTACATTTCTGCTATTCATTGATTGCCTAGCTGTGCTTTTCTTTTTTGTTCTACCCCATTCTTTGCTATATGCAATGCTCATACTTGTAAGGCACATAAACTCATATAATGAGCATGCCTTCTTTGATCACTCTCCGACTCCGTGCCACAACGCTCAGTGCCAAAAAAAATTGTGTATCCATATTAAATAAAGAAGCTAACTTTGAAATTTGCTTACGTATTATTCATTATTGGCTAACATCCTGAGCAGAAGCATAGGCCCCCGCAACAACCTTTTCATTTTCATAATCATATGGGATAACATGATTTTCCACATGTTCTTTCCATTTCTATTTCTTTCCAAGAATGCACAATTGATGTACACTTTCGAGATGATGGTTACTTCAAATTACAACTAATCAAAGACGTAAAAACATAAATGGTAATATGGCGATGATCTCTTTTAACTAGCAGTCTATGTGAGTGGTCTGGTGGGTACCTATATATTTTTAATTCATTTATCTTGGAATCAAGTAGTTAAGGGATTTCTAAAATGTTAAAAAAATAATTAGTGTTTAAAAACTTCAATTTTTTTAGATTGTCATGATGAGCTGAAAAAAGTTTACTAAACAATTTTTTTAGATTGTCTGAATAGATTTATTAGCTTTAGTGGATTAGGAGAGAGAGCGAGTCTCTGAACACAGATCAAATTGATCACTCATTCGGACAAAGTACTCTTCTTCGTCCAATATTTCTACAATCAAAGTATTAATTTCCATAAATTTTCATAATCATTTCTATGGGCAACATCATATAAGCAAATACATATCACAGGGACTTGTTGCCTCTACAGCGCCTCTTGTTTGATTTGTGTAGATATCAAACTTAATGGGATTTATGTTTGTATTTTTAATTCTTATTTCTTAACTTGTTAAATGGATTGTGCATATTCCAAGGTTGCAAATTGTTTCTAGTTGTGTACCAGAAACATGAGCCATATATTATTTAGTCTTAGTGTGTTAAAATTATGCATTTTAAAGTTTATTAGAGTAGAATTGCAAGAAACAAATGACATACTAGCTGTCTAGATTTTGCTCTATACGACTTTATGAATCATCTCTAAATTATTTATAATCTTTGGGACTGGTAGGTTATGATTCTTATGACTAACAAATGCAATGACTAGAATGCATTTGTTGCAGCTGAAACAAAATCTCCAAATGATGACAGCAGCAAAGAGTCGCCTGCTGTTCAGATAGTGTCTTCCACGAGCACCAGTAATATAGGAAGAAATCCATCAAATCCCATAGTAGGAGATGAATTGAAAGTTGCATCCCAGTTGAGAAAATTCTCCTTCAATGATTTGAAGTCTGCAACAAGAAATTTCAGGCCAGAAAGTCTTCTTGGTGAAGGTGGCTTTGGTTATGTTTTCAAAGGTTGGATAGAAGAGAATGGCACTGCTCCTGTCAAGCCTGGTACTGGTCTCATTGTAGCAGTAAAAACACTCAACCATGATGGGATGCAAGGTCACAAGGAATGGCTGGTAAGATATTTATTAAACCCTTAAAGTTCCGATGGTGTAGAATGCATTCTTTTAAGCTGGGTTTGGAATTTGGAGTTATCTGAGGTTAACACTCATGGGTTTATGTAATACAGTCTGAATGCTGTTTTCTTTTTTTTGTTTTCTTAAATTCTCTATGCAGGCGGAAGTCAATTTTCTCGGAGCCCTTATCCATCCTAACCTGGTCAAACTCATTGGTTATTGCATAGAAGATTATCAGAGGCTACTTGTATATGAGTTTATGCCTCGAGGTAGCCTAGAAAATCATATCTTTAGAAGTGACATAAATTTCGAAATTTTGATTTGCATTTAAAGATATTGGGGGTGTTGTTTAGGATAATTTATCTTGTTTTTGTAGTGGTGGTATCAGATCTCGTTTGAAATTTTGTTGGTGGAGCTTCAGATTGGCAACATGGGTTAAAATTTAATTCATACGACTAAAACTAAATGTAGGGCGTGTATATTCTTAGACTATAGGTGCAGAGACACTGCTCAAAATTGCCACCTCAGTTGTGATTTCGGGAGCTAGGGAAGAGCCAAGTAAAAAGGATAAGTTCCAATAATAAAGCATACTAATATAGAAACATTAGGTAGATCTAATATGAAATCAATGGGTATAGTTATTATCCATATAACATCAATGCTATGAGCTCTTGTATCTGCTTACAACACGTATCATTTATTATGGAGATAGTTATGCTTTACAGATAAGGGCAGGGATCATGGAAGCTTGTACACAGTGTATTCAATATGGTTAGAATCGTGTTTAATATAACTATGCTTATTTCATAGCTATATGATTGGTTACACTATAATGCCTAGGCCATGGTTGGAACTCAAGTTACTATAATGCCTAGGCCATGGTTGGAACTCAAGTTGCTAACGACAGTAAAATTAAGCAATGGAAACATAGCTGTAAACTTTCCTGTATGTTTTTCAATGGGAGCTGATATATCTTCTTCCCACTTGATTGAAAGATTGCCTTGTACATACTGTTGGGATTATATAAAAATGGCAGCTTCAGGATTTGTTTCTTCTCCCTATAGCATTTAATATGCTCTTTTACCTCTAACCAATGAATTTGTTCATTTTATTCCTATGGCTGTTCATTTTGCATAATTGTAAAATTACTATTTCTCTTCATCACATGGGCTCTGCTCCAGACTCAGAGATGTGCTAAATGAAGGGATATCAATGTGTTGATTCCAATCTTATAGTAAGTCACCAAGTAATAGATATTTCTTATCATAGTAGGTAGTCCCAGCCAGGAGGCCTTGCTAACCATTGACGACAAGTTCTCATCGCCTTAAGAAGGTAAATGTGGATAGCCAATTGTCTTTGCTGATAGTCATAGTGGGGAGGGCCTTGCCAGCAGCCGGTACTAGTCAGCCAGTCAGAGCCAGAGACCTTGTTTATCTCAAGGATATGAAGTATCAGGGAACAAATGTTCAGAAAATCCTGGGTAAATTTTGTAAACCTGTGGAACTAAATTGTAATAACTTACCGTTGATTTTTGCACCGCAGATATTTCCGAGCTCGAATGTGCATATATGTAAATTAAGTTTCATACTGCAATGTTCTATTTAGTTTTTTCTCTGGTCAACCTTTTTGAATCATGCTATCTTTCTTCTTTCCAAGAAGAGATGGAGTGACAAAATAACATGGATTTCAAATGCCAATATGTCAATGATATTAATCATAGGTTAATGTTGGAGCTGGGGATGTATTTTGGGTTCCTCGGTATTATCCCGTTTTGCTAGAAAAAACCTTCGGTTTCACCTCCTCAGCAAGAAAAAACCGTCTCCAGTTCCTTGCCAGAAAATATCTTCAACTTTACCTCCTCTGTAAGAAAAAATTGTCCCTAGTTCCTCGCAGGTAGTAGCAAAAAACGAGCATCTCATCATGGTTTCAAGATTCTTTGCACTCTATCATTTTAGACTATGCCCATTTTGTTTTCATCCATGTTTGATTTCAGGGAGGAATTCTGTATTCAATATCATGGAAAGCCGAAGCCTGGCCTCGACGTTTAGTCTCGGTGAGAAAATGTTGTGGAAGATCTTACAGCCGCAAAAGAGTCTGTGATTCTTCCTCCCTTGACTTGTTCGCCTACGACCCCTGCGAGAGAGGAAGAGGAAGGAGAACACGAACATGAACCCTCCTTCCTTCTCTAGTGTATTGGGATTCAAGTGAAAACTTGGATGCCTTAATTTTTTGTATTTATTTCTCTGTAAATCCATAGGAGAGGCTATTTTTGAAAGAGTAACATTAATCCTTAAGATATTGTGAATACCTCAATACCTCATCACGTAATAATAAGTTATTTTTGTTCTTGTATATGTAAGATTTTTAAGTTGTTTTTTGTTCTTGCATATGTAAGATTTTTAACTTTTTACCGCTAGTTTATACTTGTCCTAGCTCCATATCTTGTCCTACCATGGAAATGATAACCAAGCATTGTCTTAATATTATTTTAGTAAGGATAATATGCCCATAATGTTTGCAAGTATAGGAAGCAGTATTTATCCAACCTTCAACCTCTATGGAACTCAGTAAAGGGGTTTATTCAACGTGTACGCCTTTAGGTGGTGTTTTTTCTTATTAACTTCTTGTCTAAGAGTGGAGTTTTTGTGGAACTTAGGAATTGTGTTTTTTCAATAGGTAATTTTCAATTTTTCAGCAACAGACCCCCAAAAAAAACATTGTAACAATAATGAAGATTAACATATTGTGTTAAGGTATTGCAATATTATGTTCAGGTCAATCCAATAAACTAATAAACTTCTAAACCAAAGTGTCTTGTAACAGTGTTCTTATAACACCAAGTGACAATTTCAAGAACATTACCACCTCATGGATCTTGTTTCAATATGCATATTGAGATTGAAACCATTCCACAACGGTGGTATGAGCATAACTCCACTCGACTATCATCTTAGTGACATGTACAAATGCATAATGTGTCTTAATCAAAGCGGTTATGTGCCTAAAAAAACGCCGTTAAAATACCATATACTCTATTATTTTTTGTTGGGATAAAATATAGCACCCATCTATTGATTAACTTTGTGTGTTTTAAGGACTTTGCTGAAGGTGTGATAGGGTCGATGGGGCATCGAGGGTTTGCAGGAGGGGAATTTTTTGTAGGTAGATGACGATGGACGGTCTCCCCCTCAATAATACTCTACTGTAACAAACGGAGCCTCTAAATTGGTCTATGTTTGACCCTTTGATTCTGTTTCTTCCTGCATTTGATGGTCTAGTTCTTTGTGTTATAGGTTAGACTCGACGCTTTTTGGTTTTCAGTCTTTGTTCTTTATAGCCTTTTTTCTTGCTTGTTTGGCTATTGTCCTGTTTTATGGCTACTGTTCCGTCCTTTCAACCAGTGCCGACGGCTGGAGTCCCTCCTCAAAGCTAAGGACTAGTACCAACCAGCATAATCAAGTGGGAATTGTAAATATTTAGTCGGTATTGGCGTAGCCTGTTTCTCTGTTTTGCTTTTTGCTACGTGGTTGAGTGGTTAATTTGGCACCCTTCCTACTAGACATCGTTGGGTATTTTTCTGTCCGGACGCTAGAAGATTCTACGTTGCCGTGATTTCGGGGCTTTGCTATCCTTGTTTTCGTCTGTCTCTCTCTGGGTGGGGTTTTGGTTCGGACTTCTATTTGGTTACCCCTAACTAGGGTTTAGGTCCGAGGTTTCTAGTTCGGTCTTATGGCACATTTTTGTCGGATCCCCGTTGACTGTTAATCTTTGTGGGGGTTCCTTCCGGATGTCTAGGGTTAGTCTCTACTTGGATTGGCTTTAGAGTCTGATGTTTTGCTCTGGTCTTTGCTGTCTGTCTACTAGGGTTTTCAACTGGGATTTAGCGGGTCCTTTTCCCTTCATTGGTTTAACGGGTCCATTGTTGACTAGGGTCTTCACACAGTCATAATGTCGGGAACCCATGATGGGTCTCTCGACGAAGCGACAGGTGGAGGGGCTGCTCATTTTCAGCGAAGAAGAAAGACCAAAGCACACAAGGTGCTCGAAGGCAAACTTCGTTATGTTGTGGGATGGGACATTTACCTGGACAGAGTGGAGGCTTTGTGCTCCCGCGCGCTCATTGGAAGGCTGGAATATGCTTCCATGGATAAGAAGGAATGGTTCGCATGGGCAACTGAACATTGGAAGCCCTTCCTAACGTATGTTCCTGCTATCAGTCTACTGGCCCGAGGCTGGATAGTTTTTGTGTTTTTAGAGGATGCTCATGAGACCTTGGTTCTTAACAGACTGTGGAGAGTCGGCAAAGGCTCGCTTGTTCTAGACCGTTGGCATGTCCATTTTGACCCAGCCAGAGAAAGGGTAAGAAAACGTCACTTATGGACTCTGTTGCCTGGTCTTCCATTTCCGTTGTGGAATCAGTCGCTCCTGGAAGGCATAGGAAACACCATAGGACGTTTTGTTGCAGTAGAAGAAGACTTTATGAACTCATATGACAAAAGATTGGCCAAAGTCTTGGTCGAGTTAGACATATCAAAAGGATTGTCGGCTGACATAAAAATTCTATGCAGAGAGCGCCTTTTCACACAAAGACTCGACTATCAGGGCATCCCCTTCAGATGCAGCTATTGCAGGGAAACTGGACATCTGAGACGGGCATGTATGTCATTCCGAGATAACTCTGTCACTCCGAGCCTTCGTGTCCTCAATACAGCGCAGCGAACCACTACTCCAGATCATAGGACTACCTAGGTAAGTTCGCCCTCGGTCCCTCCGGTTTCTCCAATTGGAATTCTAAAAAATGCATGCTCCCTTTTCGAAGATGCATCAGATTTAGAATTAGCTATGTTGGATTCCGTGGGTAGGGAACGTAAGTCTCTAGTTAATGCTGGCACCAATAGAGGACCCCCTTTTCCCACTTCTTAGTCCTTGGAACCTTCGATTACCCCTGGTAGTTGGGTGGATAGTGACCCTCCTTTTCAGTCAGATGATTCTCAAGTCTGTCTTCCCTCTTCCCCTCGTAAGGATATGACTGACATTCCACATCCAAGCATTGCTAACTTTAACACGCGACTGTCGTCTCCGATGATTTTAGACCCTTCCTCCATCGATCTCCATGCTTCTTCTCCTACGCCTGAGATTCTGTCGTGCCCTCCCCCAAGGATTTTCGAAACTCAACGTTTTAATGAGTCTTCTACTGTGTCTACTCCTTCTGATGCTTCCCTTTTTGTTACTACTCATCAGAATGTTGGCACCCCACAACCTCTCTTCAAAGATTCTGATTTTCCACCCCTAGCTATCAATGATCGTTCAACATTGGACTATCAAACCCTTAGCCTGGTCTCCTCCCCTTCATTTGCAGATCCGACTCTACAAAAATCATTGAATATTTTCTCCGACAAGACGCCATTGTCTCCCTCTGTTCTCCCCCTCGACTCAATTCGCTTTGAAAATGTCACTATAAGGAGGAAAAAAAAGAAATCTCCTCCAGCTGATGCGTCTCTCTCATCTGCTCCTTACACTCCGTTATCTACCAGACTAAAGAATGCGGCTCGGAATTCTGCCTCCTCTTCTCAAAGGGTCCTTAGAGCACTGACCCCCTTACAGTCTGACTCGTGATGTGTATCCTCTCTTTGAATGTACGTGGGTTGGGAGGCTCAATCAAACAAAAAAGCCTTCGTAATCTGTTAAGGGCTCTATCTCCTGATTTAGTGCTTCTCCAAGAAACCATGACTAGCTCTTACCCAGCGCTCTTTGCCTTTTCCAAGCTTTGTCCGGGTTGGGAGTTCTGTGCACTAAATTCAATTGGCCTCTCCGGGGGAATTCTTTCAGGTTGGAATCCGAAAATCCTCAGATGTAAAGCATACCATACTCTTGCTGGCATCTTGCTCAAAGCCTCGTTTCGTGGCTCTTCCTTCTCTCTGTCAATTATGAATTGTTATGGCCCTTACCTAAACCGTGACACGTTCTGGAATGCCGTGGCCTCAGGAGGTCTCCTCTCGCTGCCCAATCTTATCCTAGCCGGTGACTTGAATTTAACTCTAAATGCCTCAGATATTTGGGGCACTAGAGCTCAACTTGATCCTTTGGGCCCCTTTTTCTCCAGGCTCTTCTGTGAGCATCAATTAGTGGATGTGGCTCCCCCGTCTGCAGGACCAACTTGGAGGAATGGAAGGATGGGGGAAGAAGGGATCTCCAAACGACTTGATCATTTTCTTCTCTCGGCTCAGCTCATTAGCGCTCTTCCTAGATACAGGGTTTGATCTCATAGAAGTGGGATTTCAGATCACTTCCCAGTTTTGTTAGAATGGGTGGAACATCAAAATCCTTGTGCTTATCCCTTTAAATTCAATCAATCTTGGCTTGGTAACGAGGATTTTAATCACTTGATCCGAACTGAATGGCCACTTATCTCTTCAGAGGACTCGCTGGATGTAATGAAAGAGTTTTCGTGCAAACTTCGCCTGCTAAAAGAAAAAGTTAAACCTTGGATTAAAGCTGAGTCACAAAAAATGAAGGACAAATCACTTCTTCTGGAGGAAGAAATTAGCTCTCTTTTACTTTCTTCGCACTCTGCTTTATTAAGTGATGATCAACATCACAGGTTGATAGCGCTAAAAGTTGATCTTCAAAAGCTGCTGGATCATGAGATATATTCAGCTAGACTCCAAAGCTGTATTAGTTGGGCCTCGAATGGGGATGCCAACACCAAATATTTCCATGCGGTGGCATCGGCTCGGAAAAATCATAATGCCATCTGGAGTCTGAAAGATGAGGGGGGAAACTGGATCTTAGATGACCAAAGCATCAAATCTCTTGGGATCCGATATTTTAAAAATATTTTTGCAGATGATCATAAGACCAATCTTTGTGCTCAGCTAAAGGTGATTCGTCTATTTCCCTCTTATATCAGGGAGGATAGAAAAAAGGTCTTTACTAATTCTGTCACTCTTTCGGAATTTGTTGAGGCCCTCAAAACTTTCAAAAAGGATAAGGCCCCAGGCCCTGATGGTTGGCCTATTGAATTCTATCTGACTTTTATAGATTTTATGGGCCCTCTTCTTGCTGATTTGGTGGAATCTTCTAGAATATCGGGTAATGTGCCCCCTTCCCTTAATTCCACCTTCATAGCTCTAATCCCAAAAGTTGATCAGTCGGTCTCCTTTGCTGACTTTCGCCCTATTTCTCTTTGTAATCTCTGTTATAAGTTGATTTCAAAAGTTGCAGCCCTGAGACTCAAACCCTTCCTTAACTCCTCTATTTCTCCCCAACAATTCGGGTTCCTGAAGAACCGTCAAATCACTGAGTCGGTTGCCATCACGCAGGAAGTTCTTCACTCTGTCAAAACAAAAAAGAGATGTGCGCTCATCCTCAAGTTAGATTTGACAAAGGCTTTTGATAGGGTAAATTGGACATTCATCTGTCTTATTCTTATTCAGATTGGAGTTCCTCTTGTAGGACTAAATTGGATTATGGGTTGCATTTCTTCAGCAAATTTTGTTGTCCTTGTCAATGGTTCTCCCTCTTCTTTCTTCTCGGCCACTCGTGGAATCAGACAGGGTTGTCCTTTGTCCCCGCTGTTGTTTATCCTGGTAATAGAGGGCCTCAGCCTTCTAATTGAAGATGCCAAGCGCAATGGAAAAGTCAAAGGGATAAAAATTTCTTCACATCTCTTCCTCACCCATCTGCTATTTGTAGACGATGTGATATTATTTGGTATGGGCTCCTTTGAGGAATGGATAGCTTTTAAAGTTTTACTTGAAACATTTTGTGAGGCCTCTGGCATGTGCATAAACTTGGAAAAATCCTGCTTCCTCCATAATGATCTAGATGCTGCCCTTCTTGGTAGAATCACTAGTCTTCTTCCGTACAAATTTGCTCATCTTAATCAAGGTTTCAATTATCTTGGATACTTTCTCAAGCCTTCGGGATATCTGGTCAAGGATTGGCATTGGCTTATAGCCAAATTTGAGAAGCGTATCTCTCATTGGACTAACAGGCTCTTGTCTATGGGAGGACGTTTAGTTCTTATTCGATCTGTGCTCTCAGGCATCCCTGTCTATTGGTTGGCCCTTATTCCTATCCCTACTTCAATTTTAGATACGCTCAGAAAATTGATTTTTTCCTTTCTTTGGGGATCTTCTTCTAAGGGGAAAAAATTTCATCTTGTTGATTGGCATCTACTCGCCCGACCTTTGTCATCAGGTGGTTGGGGGATTAAACATCTCCCTAGTTTCAGTTTATCTCTGAGATTGAAGAGTCTATGGAATGCTTTAAATAGCACTGGCATTTGGAATCGTATCTTGTCTGTGAAATATATGAAGAATCGGCCTATGCATTTATGGCTAAGAGAAAAATGTTTCAGGTTTCGAGATGTTTTGGTAATTTGGAAAGGCTTCCTCTTAACCTTGCCTTGGCTGGGTAAAGGGGTTCTCTGGCAAGTAGGAAATGGCTCTGATATTCGCTTGGGCGTGGATCCTATAGCTGGATTGGGTAGCTCTTATATTCTCCTAGATGATTTGAGAGCCTATCTGGATGATTATGGGATTCGCACCCTAGCTCAAGCTAGAAATGATACTTGTTTTGCTTCAGGGTACTGGTTTACAGCTGAAGATCTCGACTTGTGCGGTGATTGGAAATCATGTTGGGATCATTATATTAGAGGGTTGGAATATAGTAGAATCCGATTGAAAGACCTTCGTGACTCTCTCCTTTGGTCTTATAATAATTATATTGGCCCAATTTCTGCAGCCAAAGGATATGAAAGTATCATCTCAAACAACAATTTAGAAATGCGGAATTCTGTTAGTGATTCTCTTTGGTAGCTAAATATTCCAACTAAAATCGCCTGTTTCAATTGGCTTCTGATAAATGGTCGGATCCTTACCTGGGATCAACTTCAGGCGCGTGGTTTTTATGGTCCAAGTCGCTATGTATTATGCAAGAGAAATTGGGAGGATATCCAGCATCTTTTCCTGTATTGCCCCTTCATTGTGAGTTTGTTCTCACACTCTGCAGCCTGATTTGGATTTTTTCTGCGCAATTTTGACTTTGTCCCGTCCCTCCTGGAACATTGGTTTTCAATCACTGCGCGTCGTGCTGCTTTTAGATACTTGCCTTTATTTGCATACTGGTGTATTTGGAATCTACGAAACAAATGTCTTTTTGAAAACATAAGCCCTTCATTACAGCCTCTTTTCTCCATGATCGAGAGTTTTCTTAGGCTTTTTCCAGTTCCTATTAAATCCAAAAAAATTAGGAATTTTGGGCAAAAGCCACAAAAGGTCTTTCCTTGTGCATTTTTCGATGGGGCTGCTACTATGAATATTGGAGGTGCAGGGTATGTGATCTATCTAAATGATAATCATTATATCAGCTTCTCTTTGGGCTGTGGAAGTAGTACTAATACTAGAGTGAAATTATTGGCGCTCTGGGCTGTTTTAAGAGTGAGTGTGATGATGGGCTTGCCAACTCAATTGATCTTTGGTGACTCGATGGTAATTATTTCTTGGCTCAATGGACTTTCCACCCTTGATATTCTGTCTCTAATGCATTGGTGTGATGAAATAAATAATATGCTACAACAAGTTCCTCCGGTGATCTTCAAGCATATATACCGAGAGCATAACATGCTCGCTGATGGCCTCTCCAAACAGGCGCTGAAACTGGATATGGGACATGGAACTTTCTATGAAATAATGGATGGCATGGTCATAAAACATGGCCAATTTATGCTTTTTTAGTTGCTGAATTCTTATCTGTTTGTTTCAGCATTTGATATTTGAATGTTATGTTTTATCCTTCATGTTGAGACTTTTTCAGCCCCCTAGTTTTACTCTGGATTATCTGCTTGAAATCACCTTCGATTTACAGGATTATCCGACCTGATACTTTAGGAATGATGAAAAAAGTCTGCTATGATCAGACTTTTATTTTTTGTTGGCTGGCTGTTAGTGCTGGCTTGATCATTGTCTTCTATATATATGCAGATTAGCTACTCTTTGTTCCTTTCTGACAAGAAGGAAGGTATATGTTTAATATGTCTTTTGATTCCTATGAATAACAAAGATTTGTATTTTTTCCTCTGAAAACAAAACTGTGTGTGTTTTGATGTTAGGTTTCATACTCAAACTTTTCCAAAAGTAAAACCATAATTGTGTCGATTTGTCATGGAGTAAAGTGAAACCATAATGGTGTTGATCGGTCATGAGTATGGTGTGGATCGATTTGGTTTTGTGTCCTTCTACCAAGTGACACCTGGAGCTGGATTTGGTTTTGTGTCCTTCTACCACGTACCACTAAGTTAAATGTACTTTCCCCTCCTATCTCTTTGATTAGGAGTACCTACCTAACCTTATACAAAGAATTTGGCCACGCTCTGGACTCGCTCGGGCGCCCTAGTTTAGTCACTGGGGTTTTCTTTGGCTAAATTTCTGGTGGAGTTACATCCATGCCGAAGTTTCTAAGCAATTTTTTTCCCAAACCAGCGAGTACTGCAAGCACGACAGCCAGATACTGACTTCGTTCACTTCTTCTCTTTACGGCCGTGTCGACTTTGACGACCGGAGCGGCAACAAGAGCTTTCGGACGATAGAAGTCCATGCTGGTCGGTGGTTTTACCTTTCTCAATGGCGCTGCTGCTGTCAATGTAGCAATGCTGATCGTTGGACGTATCTTGCTGGGCTTTGGTGTGGGTTTCACTAATCAAGTAAGCTCAGGCTCATATCTATTAAGACTATGATTTGATTTTGTAAAACAATAACACTTTTTTCTTTCCCCTTTTCGTTATACCGGAGTAAGAAACTCATATGGCATTGTCATGCTTTTCAGCCTGTTCAGTCTGTAGCTATTTATTTGTCCAAAATGGCTCCTCCCAGACTGAGGGGAGCCGTCAACATCGACTTCCAACTATTCATAGGAATTTCGGTCCTTCCTGCGATTCTGATAAACTGTCGCACTGCTGAGATCCATCCTTGGGGGTGGCGTCTTTCCCTGGGGCTGGCAGGCGTCTGAGCGTTGGGTTCCTTTACCCTTCCCGATACTCCCGTCAGGGTGATCGAAATAAGGCAGACGGAGAAGGCCAGGGCCATGCTGCAGAGGATTCGCGGCATGCCAGACGTCCAGGAGGAGCTGCAGGAATTGATCGAGGTTACCGAGATTTGCAAGAGGGTAAAGCATCCTTTCCGCAACATTATGAGAAGGAAATACAGACCTGAACTCCTCATGGTTCTCGCCATTCACTTCGTTCAGTAGCTCTCGGTCATCAACGCCGTGGCGCTTTGGTCTCCAGTTCTCTTCTAGATTATATCTTTTGGGCTTGTCTGCAGTTATTCTTGGAGTCATGAATCCGTCTTAGATCATAATCTCCATTTTGGTTGTTGAGAAGTACGGACGGAGGGCTTTGTTCCTCGAGGGTGGACTGCAGATGATCATTTGCCAGGCAAGTTGCTTCCATTTAATTTTATCCCACCTGCAAAGTAAATAAATGGAATGGACTGCGAATTTAGGCTATCCCACATGCATAGTAAATGAAATGCAGGCCGAAGTTAGGAGTATAAAATAAGAAGAATAGTCTATTGACAGCGTATACGGGGTCTGCGGGTGTTGAAGAACGCCCCAGCCTAAGGAGGTCACTCCCATTGCATTGCATTTGGGGAGTGCCTTTCCTTAGCATCTCCAGTAAGAGGGATGCACGTAATAGTGGGGGGTCCATTCCATTGCATTGCATGGGGAATGGCTCTCCTAGGCACATCTCTCATTTGGGGGATTGCAGTAGAGGGAGGTGAAAAACCTCTCTCAAATTGGAGTTGGAGTGGATAGGGGAGTTGGAGGTGATAGGGGCGGGAGAAAACCTCCGGAGTTGTGAGTTGCCGCGGTGGGATTATTGGTGGGGGAGTGGAATGGAGGAAGCGGTATAGGAGTGGAGGTGGTACTGCGGTGGCGATAATGGCAGGGGAGTGGGGTCTAACGGCAGGGGAGGGGAGGCGGTGCCGTGGAGGGGTGCGAAGGTGGTACTGCGATCTGGGAGCGGAGGAGATGCCGCGGTGGGGAGCGAGGTAGGGGGAGAGGTGCTCCGGTATTGGGGGAAGAGGTGGTAGGGGGAGCGGAGGTCGTGAAGTGACAGTAATGGGGTTGGGAAAGTGGTAATGGATCGACCGAAGGTGGTGGAAGGTGTAATTTTTCAGGATAGGTTGGGTTATCGAGGGGAAAGTATTTCCAGGTAAAACAATTTAAGATTCACCAATAAATTAGAAACAACTAAAATTTGATTATACCAAAAAGCCAGGTCAGCTAATAATATTTTAGATCAGCTGGTTGCATTTCTTTATATTTCCATTTCCAAATCTAGAAATCCAGCTATGGCATGGTTACCGATGAGACTCTATATAAATGTTTTCGGTGATACGATCACCAAAATTTTAACGGGAGTTAAATGCATTACAATCTTTGCGAATTTCTCGTTTGCTTCAATCAATTCTGAAACGCCAGCTTTATCATGGCCGCTGCGGAGTTGGCAAAAAAAGGAGGTCCTACGAGCTCGCGAATCTTATTTCTTTGTCCCTTGTTTCGCTATCTCGGCTAAACAGAACTTGGTAAGTAAATTGTTTTGCCACACTCTGCCTGTTACCATATTTTTAAGTAAATGTTTTGCCCCGCTCCTGCCCCTGATCGAGTCTCGAAGACAGCCCAATGGCGATTCAAGTAAGCTCCTCTACCCCTTTGCACCCGGTTAAATTGCAATTTAGTTTAGTATTCGAACAAACAAAGAATCCATCACTTTGTCTTTAACTTCAATCGACCCTTGTTCAGATCTCAAATCAGGCTTCGGGGTCTATATAGTATAAACATTCTCAATAGCAATTGCAGCTTACATGTGATCCTTTATTCGGTTAGCAGAGTGGAACAAAATATAGGTGCCCATCCCTTAACGATCGGTGAAAGTATCGCTGGTGACATAGCATAGCAGTTACTTTTCTCCCCAGATATCATAGAGGGTTTCAGAAGCCTTTCTTCAAAACCTTGCTTTTCTTATGGTGCTTGATCTATCAAAGTCTCCAATAAAATCACTGCCAAGCTCACTGTGGCAACTCACAGAAATCGAGTTTCTCAATTTGAATTCAACTGAAATTAAATATGCACCTGAAGCTATCAGTAATATTCCTCGGCTTCACGTTTTGGATCTTTCAATATGTAGAAAGCTAAAAGCATTGCCAAGTGCTATAGGAGAGCTTGCAAACCTTAAGTCTCTATTTAGATTCGTGTGACAGTTTATCCGGTATTCTAGATGAGCTTACAAGGATCTCAAGCGACAGCTGCAGCTTTACAAGGTTCATCTCTACCAGATTTCAGGTGGATTTAGAATAATGAACAGAATGAAAGGATTGTTCTATAGAAAATAAGTGCCTCTGTAGTGAACAGATCCCACTGGAGGATTGTTATATATTTATGCTTCTGCAGACAATGTAGTGGATTGTTCCCCGCTGTTAAGAATGCCTTATATTTATGTTTTTGCAAATAATGATACGGAAATATTGATCTTTTTTGGAATTTTAAAAGATATAATTAACCAATTAATCAAGAATAGGGAATTTGTTTTGTAATTTTAATATGCATTAAGTAATATTTATTAATGATACAGTTTGAATGAATTTAAGTTTTTCTTACTACACACCATTTTAGTGTCTGATAATTCTTTTTATTTTGATTTTAAATAAAATTTTCAATTTAAACTTTTCTCATACAATCCAAATAACCCTATATATATTAACAATGTCGTAGTTGTTATAAAAATATTACATCATGACGGAGACAATGATTTTGTGATGATGGCCTTCTAGACAGACCTCCTCTTAATGACATAATTTATGTGTTGTTTAATGGTAACAGAAAGCATAGAATTTTGGAATTTCAGAAAGGAGACGATCAAATCAATACCTAGGCACGTATGGAAAATGGTCCCCCTATATTATTTTTAGGGTAATCCGTTTTTTACAATGTTGAAGCTACCTAGCCATTAAAATCAATACCTAGGCCTGGATAGAAGAAAGATAGCCTCCTGTATCTATTTTTATGATGAAGCTACGTAGCAAATAAAAGTAAGGAGTGCTTTTATAACAATTTCAAAATTTTAAAAGTAAGGAGAGCCAACCCTTTCAGGCCAAAAGCATTAGTCTTGGTAGTTGTCCTACCTGTCTGGAACTAATGATTTGTCACAAGAATTCCACAATTAAAGAGAAGATTTAAGAGAATTAATAATTAACAATAATTGAGAAAATGTTTCTAAAGCTTCCTTTACAGCTTTTTATGGAGCAGATCATCTATCCAACAAGAATCTTAAGGACCCCGTTGCAATATACAATTTGAATCCAAACTCATGGATAACCCATTGCATCTACTCCCTAAAATGTGTATCCAAAACTTAAAGCATTACACTTTTATGTTATTTGTTTTAAATCTGGCAAGCTTTGCAAAGGATTGGTCCTGGCTCATGATTCACATTGTATTTGTAAACCCTACCTGCCTGGGCTATATGAAAGCAGGGAGTGGTTACAAATACAATGTGAATTCTGAATCAATGACAATGGGCATGCCAATTGCAATATAAAATGATATACTGGTTACTTTTATGAAGGGAAAGGATTTGGATTCAAAACTGTGGATAACCACAGTATTAATCCCCAAATTGTGAATCCAGAAATCCTTGCATTACAGTTTATGACAAACTTTCTGATAGACCAACCCCTTCAACAAAAGGATGGATCCTCGTAGTTGTCTTACCTGCCTGGGCTAGAATGAAGGATTTACAAATTTGGACCTTTTTAGTGCTCTGTTACACCAGAAAATGTTGCTCATGAAGGGGGCTTGTTAGTTGTAACTAAGTTTATTTTATGCGTATCCAACAAACGGATGGATCCTGGTAGTTGTCTTACCTGCCTAGACGAATGGAGGATTTACAAATTTGGACATGTTTTAGTGCTCCCTTATACCGGAATGGAGGACTTCCTGATAACTAAGTTCATTTTATGTGTATCCAAAACTTAAAGCATTACATTTTATGTTATTTGTTTTAAATCTGGCAATCTCTGCAAAGGATTGGTCCTGGTTCATGATTCACATTGTATTTGTAAACCCTACCTGCCTGGGCTATATGAAGGCAGGGAGTGGTTACAAATACAATGTGAATTTTGAACCAATGACAATGGGCATATGCCAATTACAATTTGCAATATAAAATGATATACTGGTTACTTTTATGAAGGGAGAGGATTTGGATTCAAAAGTGTGGATAACCACAGTATTAATTCTTCAATTGTGAATCCAGAAATTTTTGCATTACAGTTTATGATAAACTTCCTGATAAACCAACTCCCTTCAACAAAAGGATGGATCCTGGTAGTTGTCTTACATGCCTGGGCTAGAATGGAGGATTTACAAATTTGGACCTGTTTTAGTGCTCTGTTATACCAGAAAATGTTGCTCATGAAGGTGGCTTGTTAGTTGTAACCAAGTTCACAGTATCTCGAGGCAGCAACTTTGCCTTTGATATTGACGGCTTTAACAAACCATCTTTCTAGCCAAAATACCACCAAATATTGGTGTGAGTAATGCACTAAATGAAGAAGATTTGGCCCCACTCTAGAAGCATAGAGAACATCTCCCGATTGAGCTTTATTAATTTGAGTAGTACTGCAACCATAGATTGGGATAGTGGGGAAATAACCAGTAGTTGTTTTCACAATTTTTTGCTGATATTGTCCATAAGATTTTTTATTCTTATTAACAGAATTTCCTTTCCTGGTAAGACAAACCAAAGAAAGGCTAAACACCAGTAGGGCGTCCTTATTTTCAAATGCTTCAATGCAATTTTGCATCAGGTCAGTTCACAGACTGGACTATTTTGCAGGCATCTTTACTTTGCTCTTGCAGAGCTCAGAGTACAAATATAGTTTTGGTTTTTAAGCATCCATTGTTCCGTGGTGATTAGGGACCCATATTTTCATCGTGGCTGTTAAGGTCCACACATGGTAGGTCAAAGAGGTATATTTTATATTTTTCAAAGACCAAGAATATGATCCATGCAATTTACACCCATTCCCATGCACCAATACAGGAAATAGGGTAATAGTCTAATGATTAAACTAAACCCCTCTTTGACTTCTCCGTGCAATCCTGCCCTCCACAGACGATCATTCATCAAGTCACAGCTCAGGGTGTTAGGCTTCAAAATAATAAATATTAACAATCTAAACAAAATAGCATTTACATTTTTCAGGAGCCATTTTACATTATGGGATATTATTATACTCAAGTAGGGAGAATAGCAGTCAATCCTATCACCATAGTCCTTAGGTCATTCTAATTCAATCCTATCACCATAGTCCTTAGGTCATTCTAATCCAAACACATTGTTTTGGATTAGTTTTAATTCTTCAAATTTACTGGAAGGTACAGAGTATAAACATGTTTGGAATTTATAATGGAAAACCATGGAGCTAAAGCACATTTTCATGTCTGCACGAAATCAGGTAAAATTGGTTGAAATTCAATCTCTAATTACATAAAAGATAAACAGTACAAGGATTAAATATAACATTCTAATCTATAGCAATTCTACGTGAGTTTAACGTCAATATTAAAAGGTTAAGTGGAACCAAATAGAACCAGCTCAGATGTCAAATATTTGACTGAAATTCTTCAACTGAAAGATAAGAAGTGGGTGTCTGTGAATGAAGTTGCCTCCAGACCAGGAAATTCCAGAGAAAGGTTTTGAGTTTGGTTAGTTGCAAATAATTTGACACCTAAGAGTCTCCTAAACAAATGGCTTTGTAAGAAATCAATAAAATATGGAAGGGGTAATGTTTTCCAAAGCAAAATGCAGTTTTCATAAGTTCCTTAAAGGATTGTTTTGAAGCCTTGGTAATAATGTAGATGGGTCAAAAGCAGATCCCAGTTAAGGCAGAATGGAACACAGATGACTAGAATAGTTAAAAGAGTTCTGAAAGCATTGCACACATGGCTTGATAATGATTCATAGTTGTCTGAATGGCACTCTGAAACCTAAATATTAACATTGGGCCAATAAACCTCCTAATAATTATTTAGGATTAGTAATTATATGGTTTAAGAATTAGTATACATCTTTGAAACCTAAAGATATATAAAGATTTGAAATACCCTTCATCCTACCATGTTGTCGAACTTTTCCCATGGCATGCTTTCAAATTAAAGGGCACAATAGGTCATCTAGAAACAGTAATCTAGGTTTCTATCAACTTTTGTTTGCCTTCTCTCAAAGAGTGTATACGAATAGTTGATAAATTTAATTTTAAACTAACAATGAAATTAATACCAAAAGCGGGGAAATGATGGTCATACTCTTGTTCAACTGTAATGGCATAATTGGTTAAAAGCTTAAATGATTTCTTCGCTTGTCTGCATGCATATTTTCTATCTGTCATTTTCATGTAATGGCATAATTCGTTAAAAGCTTAAATGATTTTCTTCGCTTATCTGCATGCATATTTTCTATCTGTCATTTTCAAGAGTCATGACAATCCAAACTAACAAAATTTCCTTTCCTTCTTTTGTGTTTAATTCTCTGTTTTTGCAGTTCAATGGTTCAAAGATGGTGAATTTTTCGAGTGGATACAGGAGATAACACCTTGGCTGAAGGAATAGCATGTCCAAATGAGATATAGGCTTCGAAATTTCCTCGAATTCGTACAGCAGTGTATGTTTTTTTTGACAGAATATATGCGTTTTCCTTTTTTACCTTGAGGAAATGCAATTCCACATGATATTCGGATATTTACTCAACCATTTATTTGAGATGATGTTATGCAATTTACGATATTCATGGATGATGATGAGCAAATAACTGTTCTAGCAAGAGGAAGACAAGAGGTATTTGGAATGATAACATCATTGTGATGGATGCTTTCACTAGGAGTTGGAATCACACTGATACTATAAATGAGATGATGTTATGCAATTTAGGATATTCATGGATACGATGATGAGCAAATAACTGTTCTGGCAAGAGGAAAACAAGAGGTATTTGGAATGATAACATCATTGTGATGGATGCTTTCATTAGGAGTTGGAATCACACTGATACTATTTTAAAGGTTTATCTAACATATATTTTCAGATATTGTCAAGGTTTTTGGAATTTTTTATGTGGAATTTTGGTGCATATAGTTGGGATTCATGGTATTTTTTATGTAGAATGTTTGATGTTATTTTGAATGGTAATTCAACATGTACTCTATGTATGTTGTCAAAGGGTAAATTGTCAGGATGCTTGGTGTTTCTTATATGGAATGCTGGTATGTATTTAGCTGTCATATTATTTTGAATGGTAATTCAACATGTACTCTATGTATGTTGTCAAAGGGTAAATTGTCAGGATGCTTGGTGTTTCTTATATGGAATGCTGGTATGTATTTAGCTGTCATATTATGCATATGAAGAGATGCCGCCATAATTTAGAGTCTGCAGTTGTTAGGATTTGTAATGTAGCACGGTAGAGAGGCATTGGATTTTGCTGGTTTGGGCTTGTACGAAATCAAACACGGAGTCTCCATTATCAGCCTCACTGTTGATCACAACTAATGGCTGAAGGTCCAAAACTGTCCAATTGTGGAAAAGTTATCAGGATTATTTGTGCTCTTACGTCAATTGTATGGTGTTTGCTACTGTGTGAATCGATATTACGTCTTGTGTGATAGCAAGAACGTGAAAAACCAAGTGGACTTTCGTGAAAGTTCATTGTTTTGTTGTCCCATTATTCTTGATAAATGTATAATATCTGTCTGGGAAACATTTCCATTGGCTTGTGGAACAGCATCCCCTGGAATACAATACTGTCTGGGAAACATTTTCATTGGCTTGTGGAGCAGTATTCCCTGGAATTTATAAGCTTCGTAAGATTTAGATAAAACACTATTATTGGCTTGTGGAGCAGTATTCCTTGGAATTTATAAGCTTCGTAAGATTTAGATAAAACACTATTATGCCCGTCTCTAAACTTCAACCGAGAATTCTAGACTTAATTGGGCTGGGCTGCCCCTTTCTAGGAAAATGGTCGACGCTCCTCATACTCCACATATGTAGGTCCAATTTTTTTAATGGATTACTTGATAATTCTGCAAGATTCGAACCTGGCATTAAGACCTGAGGTGATAACGAAGGAAGCTTAGTGTATGCATCCATCCCAAATGTTCTAAATCATTAAAAAATTCATGCTTCATGCTTAGCCTGGCATTAAGAGCTGAGGTGATAACGAAGGAAGCTTAGTGTATGCATCCATCCCAAATGTTCTAAATCATTAAAAAACTCGTGCTTTTGGCTTCGGTGAAGCCAAAGGCAAAGGAAACTCGTGCATCGTGCTTCGGTGAAGCCAAAGGCAAAGGAAACTGCTGATGTATTCCTTATTGTAGACGCATTAACTATACAACAGATTTTCAGATTTTCTGATTGTAAGGAGAGCTTATACCGTAAACATATCATGAAATCCGAGTCCTAATGAAAATTTTCTACCTGTTCTTTGACATAATGCAGGTATAACCAGTTTCCTTGATATCATCAAATTTGACCGTAAACATATCATGAAATCCGAGTTCTAATGAAAATTTTCATGTTCTTTGACATAATGTAGGTATAACCAGTTTCCTTGATATCATCAAATTTGACATGTATGCGATTGATTCAAAGATATATACTTTGTTACATATATTTTGCATACACCAATGTAGTTGAGAACCAAAAGAGGCCTGTTCATCGGCTGAGCTTATCTAGCATGTACGTTCATGCTAGTTAAGTCAGCTGGCGTGGGTCCTTGAGTTCATGGACTGCCGTCTCTCTCGGATGTTTTGAAATTTTCCGGTTGCACTGTAGCTCACTGCTTTTTAAATTTAACGTGTGCTGTACCCTTCCGCCATTTCGCGCAGTAGCATGACAGGTACGGGATCACAAGGATCGAATCCACATTAAAAGCTTGTTAATGAACTCAACTCCGCTTCTCACTTCCTTCTTCTGGAACGAATACGACCTCAAAAGGATAGGGACTTGCTGCACCGACACGACCTGCACATTCATTTCAAGAACGAGCAGCCATGGCAGAAGAGCGCTTCAAATCGACAGCCATGGCAGAAGAGCGCTTCAAATCGACAGGCGATTTATCTTCATCAGCTTCTTTTTTTTATTGTTCTTCACCCGATTCTTCGGCTTCCTACGACGATCCTCCACAGACAAAGATGGAACAGAAAGACTGCTGACTCCCGAGATTGAGATACGCGTTATTAATAGAAATGTTATTATCCATGCCCACTGTGAGAAAAGGAAAGGCTTGCTCATCAAATTCGTTGCAGAGCTGGAAACGCTTCAGCTAACAGTGGTGAATGCAAACATTCTCTCATTTTCAGAAGCTACATTCGATTTGACATTTAATGCTCAGGTATTTAATATCTTTCTTCCCGCCAGGACGCTGCCCTGATTTCCAGAGCAGATACACAATGAATATACTGATTTAGTTGATTGGTTTCTAGATATATAAGAGCTAACTGAGTCTGGTCTAGTATACTTCACGTTTTGTTTGTCACAGATGGAAGAAGGATGCGATCTAACGGTGACAGATATGGGGTAGGCCATACAAGCCCTTTTCAAGAGAATGAATTGAATTGAATCTCTCTTCTTTCTTCTTTATGAACAGAATTACTTCTCTTCAGAAATGGATGATCCTCCGACTGTTTGTTTCTCGGGCTGATCTACCAAGCTGTGTAGCTCTGTAGACCCATAGCATCTGAGACCTTAATCCTTCTGAGACCTAGATCATTTTAGCGGACAAATTTTTCCAGGGAATTAACTTTACATTGATTCATAACATCTGAGAATCCGTTTGTTACAAAGGTATTTCACTTTGAAATATTGAAATGTCTACCCGTACCCTGGGTCATTATTTTGTAATCAGAAACTTTTGAACATTTTTTTTCATTAAAATTCATCATTTATTATTTTTTTCTCCTTGTCATGAACATTTTTTTTTTCATTATTTTTTTCTCCTTATCATGGGTAGTTCATAGGCTTTCCTGAGACTAAATGTGAAACCGAACAACCACTAAGCATTCTTAAGATTAAATCTTTGCACATGTGAAACCGCAACAACCACTAAGCATTCTTAAAATTAAATCTTTGCACATATAGAATCCCAACAACCACTAAGCACTCCTAAGATTACATCTTTGCACATGTGGAACCCCGACCACCACTAAATATAATTAAACCACAGCCTTTGGCCTAAAGATATAAATTACATTATAAAAAAAGTTTCATAGTTAAAATATAAATTTTTTGTTTATTTAATTCTGAATATTAAACATTATCTAAAAATAATATAATTTTTCATTACACAAAATTTATTTTTAACTATAAAAATAAATTAAACCTGTGGACAATTATTTGAATCAAACTGTATAATCTTAACACT
>LPNX010783833.1:596693-624134 GCA_001517045.1 Pseudotsuga menziesii | reverse complement strand
ATCAAAATTTAGAGATTCTTAAAATTTGCCTTCAAGGGAACAAAAAAATTATAATAATTTTATAATAATATGAAAATAATTCATTCAATTAATTTATATTTAATAAATATAAAAAAATTTATTTTATAATTCAAAATAAAAAATTCAAAATACAAAATAAAAAATAAAAAATTTAAGGTCTCAGAAGGATTAAGGTCTCATATGCTATGGGTCTACAGAACTAATGGAATTATTGTGCATTAAAATTTGTATAAGAACATGTGTCGATAGTCAATTTTAAATCATAAATCTAACCCTTTTAAACAAAATAATAAATGATGAATTTTAATGAAAAAAAATGTTCAATCAGGGATTAAAAAGTTTCTGATTACAAAATAATGACCCAGGGTACGGGTAGACATTTCAATATTTCAAAGTGAAATACCTTTGTAACAAAGGGATTCTCAGATGTTCTATGAATCAATGTAAAGTTAATTCCCTGGAAAAATTTGTCCGCTAAAATGATCTAGGTCTCAGAAGGATTAAGGTCTCAGATGCTATGGGTCTACAGAGCTACACAACTTGGTAGATCATCCCAAGAAACAAACAGTCGGAGGATCATCCATTTCTGAAGAGAAGTAATTCTGTTCATAAAGAAGAAAGAAGAAATTAGAGATTCAATTCAGTTCATTCTCTTGAAAAGGGATTTTATGCCCTTCCCCATATCTGTCACAGTTAGATCGCATCCATCTTCCATCTGTGACAAACAAAACGTGAAGTATATTAGACCAGACTCAGTTAGCTCTTATATATCTAGAAACCAATCAACTAAATCAGTATATTCATTGTGTATCTACTCTGGAAATCAGGGCAGCGTCCTGGTGGGAAGAAAGATATTAAATACCTGAGCATTAAATGTCAAATCGAATGTAGCTTCTGAAAATGAGAGAATGCTTGCATTCACCACTGTTAGCTGAAGCGTTTCCAGCTCTGCAACGAATTTGATGAGCAAGCCTTTCCTTTTCTCACAGTGGGCATGGATAAGAACATTTCTATTAATAACGCGTATCTCAATCTCGGGAGTCAGCAGTCTTTCTGTTCCATCTTTGTCTGTGGAGAATCGTCGGAGGAAGCCGAAGAATCGGGTGAGGAACAATAAAAAAAAGAAGCTGATGAAGATAAATCGCCTGTCAATTTGAAGCGCTCTTCTGCCATGGCTGCTCGTTCTTGAAATGAATGTGCAGGTCGTGTCGGTGCAGCAAGTCCTTATCCTTTTGAGGTCGTATTCGTTCCAGTAGAAGGAAGTGAGAAGCGGAGTTGAGTTCATTAACAAGCTTTTAATGTGGATTCGATCCTTGTGATCCCGTACCTGTTATGCTACTGCGCGAAACGGCGGAAGGGTACAGCACACGTTAAATTTAAAAAGCAGTGAGCTACAGTGCAATCGGAAAATTTCGAAACATCCGAGAGAGACGGCAGTCAATGAACTCAAGGACCCACGCCAGCTGACTTAACTAGCATGAACGTACATGCTAGATAAGCTCAGCCCGTAGCTAGTTGCCACCGTCCTCCTCTTCCCTTTCCAGTTGTGTTCCAATATCCTCGCAGCTGCTACCTCGGGCCTACATACCTCAGCCTTGGCTAAACCTTCCAACTTCTTCACGTGTTCATTGCAGCAGTTCTTCCAACCCTCCCAACCTGCAACCAATTCCCTAGGGTTAGGGTTTTTCCTTTCAACTTTGGGTTTTATATTTATCCAATGCATTAATATTTTATGTGAGTAATGTGAATAGTTATAAATGTTTTATCGATAGTATTTTAAGTATATGCATTAACTTACATTTGGTTATTAAATATTATTTAGTATTTTTTTTAACAAAAACGGTTAAAATTAATTGAAGGGAAAAATGGTTAGGCCATAGCCAAATCAACCCAAGATACAATTTAAGCTTGATTGCTTTTTCCAAGATGCCTTTTGTCTTAAACAGTCAAAGCTAGAGACCAAGATATCCATACTAAAGAGTTTGAACCCATTCTGGAGCTTCATCATTCTTGATGAACTCTCCTTGAGCTAAGAGACAACTCAAGTTTGCACTTGCATCAGCTTCCTTGTTCAAAATACGGAGTATATGAAAGAAAGACGTGGAGTTGAATCTTTGCAACACTTTTCGTAGACTATGCAAGTTCTTGTTTAGCGTCGGGTTATTGAAGTGGTATTTTGAGTTTAATATTTTTATCAATATTTTCGAGTCTCCAAATATTTGAACGCCTTTCCCACCATTCCCTTGGACAAGTTGGAAAGCTTTGAGTAGGTCAAGAATTTCTGCCTGATTGTTAGAGTTCTGTCCTAAACCCCGACTGAATCTATATTTACTGACCCCATCTGATGCATAGATTACTCCCCCTTCTCCTGCAATCCATGGATTTCCTTTGGAGGCTCCATTGAAGAATATCGTAACTTTGTCCTGCACCTTCCACCATTCTTGGAAATCTATGTTTGGAATCCGGAAATGCCATTATGGATTGATGAAGGGTCTAGAAGCTATATTTTTATTTCTCTCACACCGCAAAGGAGAGCCGATCCATCTTATCTATTTCGGAAGAAGCGGGGTGTCCAACATATGAGAGTGGTGTTCCACAGTTTCAATTAATAACGCTTTGGCTTTGGATACCACTACTATGGTAGGGACCTCATTGTTTTGGAAGACTCTTTCATTCCTAGCCAACCAGACTTTCCAGCGGACATATTTTGGAATGGCGAGTCATATTTTATTCCACAACGTTTTGTTCTTGATTGTGTGAGGATAACGCTCTTTCCAAGAGGCAAATAAGCTTGCCACAGTGATCTACATGGGGATTGGCTCATTGAGCCCATGTAATGCTTCTGTCCAAACTTCTTGGGTGAACAATCCACAAACTGGTGTTCCAATGTTTCTTGATCTGAGAAGCAAAGAGGTCATATGTGTGGCCCTATAATTCCATGATTTACTAAGTTTCCTCCTGTTAACACTCTTCTATGCATGAGAACCCAGTAGAAGAAGTTAATTTTGGGGAGGCCGAAGGGATCCCAAACATGTTTCCACACAGAGGTAGAAAGTATTAGTGTGTGATGAGCTTGGAGTGTAGTGAAACCACTTGTTGTTGTGCATACTCTTGCCTTCCCCCATCCCCACTTATCCGGATCTTACTGATGGACGGGAGTCAGACCCAAGAGCACTGCAAGGAGGAAGCTTTGTTGAGCTTTCAAATGAACCGGAGCTTGGGGGAGTGACCAAGATTTCCATCTCCTGTTAGGATCCCAGATAGTTATGTCTGCCAACTTTTCTATACGCCATTGAGCGAGACAAACTCACATCCCATCTAAATCCAGTTTGGTGTTGAGAGGTGGTTGTCCCATGATGTTTCTTTCCAAAACAACGTTTTCCTCCCATTTCCATGGATTCAATACAGGTGCTATTTGAATAATTCCCATCCCCGAGCACATAATTTCCAGAGTGAGGTTCCTTTGGATGGTATACCTTCTATCTTACTGTTCAACGAGAGCCCGTTTAGATATTTTTTGATGAGAAGTTGGCTTACAGGATGACTTCGATTGGTGGGGATCTTCCATAAGATATTACCTACCAATACTACATTAACTAGTCCAGGATCTCTTACCTGGAGACCTCCTTCCAAAATTGGTCTTTTCACAACATCCCACCTTACCAAGTGATTTTTTTTTTGGTTTCCTTTCCCTCCTTTCCACAAAAAGTTTTAGATCAACTTGGCTACCTGCTATGTGATCATCTTTGGTTCCAAAAGAAAAGAAGCTTGATAAATTGGAAGAGAGGAGAGTACTAATTTTATTAGAGTTACCTTCCCAACATTGGTAAGCCACCACCCCCCTAGGCTGTGATTTTAGACTTGATTTTGCTAATGACCTCATTCCAATGTGTGGCCTTGCTGGTGCCAAATGTTAAGGGTAGTCAAAGATACTTGATTTTTTCCCAATAAGCAAATCCCAAGAATCCTAGGGAATGGGAAATATGAGAGATAGTTTGTTGATCTATATTCCATCCATACACAACACTTTTTATCTTATTTACAAGGGATCCAGAGACTCTGTAGAATGTAAGGACGACTTCGATGAAAACTCTTGCTATCCTCATGGATGCTCCTCCCAGAAGAAGTGAATCATCGACAAACAGATCATGGTTGGTTGGGTCTAATCCATTCATCACTCTGATTCCTAGAGCTTTCCTTGCTAGATTTTCCATTGTCAACTTTCTGCTTAGTGATTCCACCATCAAAATGTAGAAGAAGGGGGACATGGGGCAGCCTTTCCTTATTCCCCTTGTGGCTTGGAATTAATTGGTCGATCTTCCATTTACTAACAGATCAATCCAAGGTTTCCTGATGCATGCTTTGATCATATTTATAAAGAAAGAACTGAAGCCAAAGGAATGAAGAACCCAATACAGGAAAGAGCGCTTTACCCGATCAAAGGCGTATACTATGTCAAGTTTTATCAACATACCTTGTTCTTGCCACTGTTGGTTGGAATGGATGGTTTCTTGCACTAGGATCACATTGTCTAATATATACCTTCCTTTGACAAACCCTCCTTGGATGGGAGAGATGATTTTTTTCGATAGTGGCTTGATTCTATTTGTTGGAAGTTTGGAAAGGATCTTGAAAGAAGCATTACAAAGCAAGATTGGCTTGAAACGGTCAAATGAACCAGGTTTAGTCTCTTTTGGGATTGGAGATAGAAAAGTGGAGTTAGTGTTTCCTCCCACTTTGGAATTTTTGAGGAATCCTTTAATCATTATATGTAGATCAACCTTAATTATATCCCACCAGATTTTGTAGAAATGGATTGAGAATCCATCGGGCCCTGGGGATTTATCAGGATCCATCTTCCAGATTACATTATTGATTTCTTCTTCAGTGAAAGGTTTAAACAGTCTTGTGTTGTCCTCATCGTTAACAAGTCTTGGAATATTTGTGAGGAAGTCTAAGAATTTCTCCTCGAATTCCACTCCATCTTCTTTGAAGAGTTGCTGAAAATGAGAAGTTGATGCCTCCTTAATCTCTCATAAGCCATTGTAGACAATCCCGTCTACATAAGTGATTTCAGTAATGTGATTTTGAGAGAGACGAACTATGAATTTTTTGTGGAAGAAGGATTTATTTTGATCCCCATATTTAAGCCAGAGGATTATGGATTTTAATCTTCAATACTCTTCCTCTTGTCTGAAAGAGCGAAAGGAGGTGAGCTGGGCAGCTTGCTCCTTCTGGATTTCTGAAAAAGTGATGTCTTTGTATTCCATTTCCAATTGCATTTCTGACAGTTGGTTGGTGTCCTACGTTCTGTGGCTAGTAGGGGAGTCTATGGGTTTTTTTATCCAGTCCTTCAGAAAAAGCTATAGTGGCCTTTATTTTATGTTCCCACACATAGCTGAGCGACCCTGTGACAGGAGTGTACTAGGAATTCACAACTATGTCCATAAACCCTTCATTTTCTGCTTAGAGGGGGCTGAACTGGAAAGGGAGAGGCCCTAACCTTTCTTCATCTTCGAGCTGAAGTAAAATGGGTTTGTGATCTGAAGTCAATTTAGGGATAATTTTAGTTGAGATAATCTTCCTTTCTGACAAAAAGGTGCTCTGCAATAAAAACCTGTCTAGGAAGGCTGAGATGTGCCCCGCCCCGGCTCTGTTATTTGACCAAGTGTAGAGCCCTTGCTTTGGCTTAATTTCCTGAAGATCACATTGCTGGATTAATCTTCCACAAAAGGAAGTAGGTGGTCCCTGTAAGTGTTACCTCCTATTTTTTTCCTTTGGTTCAAAGACTAAATTGAAATCTCCTGCTAAAATTATGTTCTTTGGGGAGTATATTTCTAGAAAATCCAACAGATTTTTCCAACACCTTTTTCTTTTTTTTTGGTTCAATATAGAGGACTGGTACATATAGATTGAAGAGGGAAAAGCTAATCTTACTTGTTGTATGGTGGATTTTAATGTATATCCAGTGTTGAGTCTCGAACAAAATTTTGAGTTGGAACTTATCTTCCTCCCACAGTGTTGCAATCCCTTCGAAGGTGCCTCTAGCACTTACTGCTTTTCCAACATTTTTTTTTCCATTTCGATTTGCTTAGATCTATAATGGTTTTCCATTCAATTTTAGTCTCTTGGAGCATGAGAATCTCATGATTTTATGATTCCAAATTTTTTTTTATAGCTTCTGCTTTTAAATGATTCCCCAAGTCTCTGCAGTTCCAAGAGACAACCACATTATTTACTCGAAGAGGGGGGAGCAGGTCCTCCCTTAAAAGGCATGGATCTAATGTTTCTTCCAATGGACATCTCAATCATGGACTATTTTCCTTTCATTTTTTTCCTCTCTGCTTCTTCTTCCCTAGGATCCCTGTAGGAATTTCTCCCTATTTTTTTCGAGGGCCTCTCGAAGGTCTCGTCTTTCGAGGAACCTAATATCTCTGGTGACTTCTTCCTTTCCATTTCTGCATAGGAGGGGGAAATGAAAGCTCCTTTTGGAGACCTGATTTGCAAAGATACCGTCTCATATTGGATTTTATCTTCTCCAAGGTAAGTGGGATGCTGCTCGAGCTCTTCTTCCATTGGAGCTGGGGGTTCTTCTAGGGTATTGAGGATTTCAAAGGAGTTTCTAGATATCTCTACTCTTGGGGGGGCTAGGCTCCGTTCTCCCTGGTGTTATTCTCTTGGGGGGGGGATTCAATCCCTGGGGTCAACCCTTTCCCTTTAGATCTATTGTTCTGCTTGGATACGACTGATTTCTGCACTTGGATCCATTGGTCACCCTTCGTTTTCCCGACTTCCTCCTCTGTGTTTTTTTTTACATTTCCCGGCGAAGTGTCCGTAGTCATAGCAGTGCTTGCATTTGAAGGGGATTTGCGCGTAGTCTAGCTATTGTATGTATGACCAGTCATCCACTATGACATTTATAGATTATGGGAATCCTATTTACAGGTTGACCTCTACACATATTCTTGTGCAGGATAATTGGTCCTTCCTGTCTGCTATATATATATATATATATATATTTCCCAAGTTTATTGCCTATGGATTCTAAGGATTTTGGATTCCAACAGTGCAGAGAAAGGTGTGGTAGGAGAACCCAAACTGGGACGGTCGTTGGCACATCTTGTGTTAGATCTAAATCTAGAGTCCATTTGTTCATATACAACCCCTGAGGACCCATGAAATACAGGTCATTCCTAAAGATGAGATTCCTATCCTCTACATTCTCGAAAATGAATACGAAGAAGCCTGTTCCTACCAAGTGGCTTCTACTTCCTTCTTTGACTAAAGAGCGCTAGTTCCTTTTCACCCAAGCATCCAAAGGTTTAGGTGAGGTCCAGAGCCCCACAAACTGCCCAATGAGGCCTCACTCAGCTAGATTTAAAGCATATCGACAAACTTTTGTTGGAGATCGCTTACAGGGCATTTATTGAAGGCCGTGACCAGCTTTTTGAAAGCTACAATGCCAGGAGGAAGAGGGGCCTCAAGGGCCCCGCATATGGCCATGCTACGCTGTCCTCGATCCGGTCATTGGAGCCGCTCGAGTTGCCGTCGACCACCAACGAGCTCGAATCCTGTAGTAGAGTCGAGCAACATTAAATGAATTCTTAATATTATTTAGTATTTTAAGTATATGCATTAACTTACATTTTGTTATTAATATTATTTTGTTATTAGTATACGTGAATTAATTATTTCGCTATTTGCAATATAGTTAATTAATTAATTAATTATTATTTGTTATTTGCATACTTTAGTTAATTATTCGACGTTGTTTTGTTATTTGCATAATTTAGTTAATTATTTGATCTTGTTTTGTTATTTACTTGTTAATTGCATGGTCATAGTTAGCATAACAATACTTAATTATTCCATAGGCACATTTTCCACTCTTGAATTGAAGACTCCATTAGGCACTCATCAATAACATACTTAAGAGAGATATCTTTGTGTTTAGTGTCTCTTGTAAAGTCACATAGGGCTCTCCCATAGGAAGTTAGGAATTCCAAAGCACTTAAGGGAAAGTGACTAAGGTGACAGTGGTCACTTGTTCTGCATATGCTTACCGACGGCAATAACATATCATTTCAACCGGTAACATAACCTTTAATGTTTTTATTTGTATTGTTTAACTTTTATTACTTTGATTATTTTAAATTTTCCTTATTTTACTTTTACTATCTCATCTTAATAAATATTCAACCATCATCATCAATACATCATTTAATAATATTATTTTCAAAAACACAAATTAGGCTACAATTCTAAAATATTTTTTATATTTTTATTTTAATTGATTTTTTCTACCTCTTGATTCAAGTTTAACCAAATTTCCTAAATTTTGGAGGGAAATTCTCATTCTCCTTACTATAAGATAGTTAGTGGTGGACAATTTCACTATTCTGTTTTTTGGTGAGCAATGAGAAAATTTTATTCACCTAGCTATGAAGATTGTTGGGCATATCATTCTATTTTTTTGTGTGAAGTGATGGGTTCATGTGATGAAGCACTTCCTAACTCTGAATATTTTTAAGGCACCAATAATGAAGGGGAAGAATGTGATGGTGATCATTCTTCACAATAATTCAATGTTAATATCAATAATCTTCCTAAAAGTGATGATTTTGGTTCTAATTTAAGTGGAGAAATGAAAAGTGTAGATGAGAATGGTGGATATTTTCGTCCAAGCAAGGATTTCAATGGCACCGAGGGAGAAGATGAAGATTTTCCTCCAACTAGGGATTTTAAAGGAATTGATGACAATGATGAAGACTCTCCTCCAAATGGGGATTCTAAAGACATTAATCAAGACGAGGACCATTTTCCTCCAAATGAGGATTTCAGAGGCATCGAGGAAGAAGATGAAATTTTCCTCCAATTGATATTTTAAAGGTACTGGCGACAATGATGAAGACTCTCCTCCAAATGGGGATTTTAAAGACATTGATCAAGCTCATGACCATTTTCCTCTAATCGATGATTTCAAAGACATCAAGCAAGACTATGAAGGTTTTCCTCCATTAGAGATAACAATGATGAAGAATATCCTCCAAACGGAGATTCTTAAGAAATTGATCAAGATGATGACCATTTTCCTCCAAATGAGGATTTCAAAGGAACTAATGAAGAAAATGAATATTTTCCTCCATATGAGGATTTTAAAGGAACTGATGACAATGATGAATACTCTTTGCCAAATGGGGATTCTAGATACATTGATAATGATGATGACCATTTGCCTCCCAGGAGGATTTTAATGGCACTGATGATGGTTTTGGTAATGATGAAGGAACCAATGATGATGATGATGATTTTCCTCCAAGTCAATATTTCAATGGCACTGATGATGATTTTGGTGATGATGAAGGCAACATCAATGACGGTGATTTTCCTCCAAACGAATATTTTAAAGGAATTGATGATGATTATGTTGATGATCATGAAGATTTCCCTTCTAGTGGATAATTTAATGGCACCAATATTTTTCATGATGATGTTACTTTTATAACAAGTGAAGAACTTCATAAAGGATGCAATGAAACTAGTGACGAGCATAGTAAAGAGGATGGTATTTCTCCTTGTGATGAAGAGGTTCCTACTAATTAATATCTTGATATTCCGATAAACATAATAAAGGAAACGCAAATAAACAATGTAACCCTCAGTAAGATTAATCGTAGGACCAAACCTTTATATATCAATCCAACTCATTCAAGTTACACAAGGTGTAGGAAAGAATGTCTCACAACCCCAAGTTCAATTATTGAATTGATTTCAAGTGAGTGTTGCCATAAGAATTGTTTCAAATATATATACTACAATTATGCCCTAGAGAAAATAAAGTCATACATGTCAATGAACAAAACTATGCAAAATTCATATTTAGTAGGATGCATGCAATATGCAAATCAAGTTATGATTTTAACATTGAAAATATTTTTCTTTTCAGAAAGGAATTCAAAAGACTTCAATCAATTGGTTATATTTTGATCCACCTAGTAGTTGGGATTGTTTTTCGGAGACGAAGGATTCCAACATCGACCCCGACAGGTTCAACATCGACTTCGACAAGTTTTGCATCTCGACAGGTTCAATATCGACTTCAACAAGTTCTGCAGCTCGACAGGTTCAACATCGACTTCGACAAGTTCTACACCTCGATAGGTTCGATATCGACTTCGAAAGATTCATCATCTCGACATGCATTTTCACACTAGCGACCGACAAACTATGATCAATGTCTCTCTTTCTTCTAGTCGTCTGTAATGGTTGAAATTTTGAACCATTCCAACTTTTCTTGTAACTAAACATACGGGTATACAACCCAAGCGTTCTCAGCACTCTATTTAAGCAAGTAATAGAGAAATAATGAAGTAACCAAGATTGGTTCGACTTCTTGTATATTATATGTCTGGGTGTATGTTTTTGTGTGTAGTGTATTTTATGCTTTATTTATTATATGCTCTCGCCATAACAATACTTGACTCATGCCATTGAATTGTTGTCCCCATAGTGCACCTAGGCATGAATGGATCATTGGTATCAGAGCTTGATCAAATATTTTTCATGCTTAAGTCATGTGTAGAAACTTCTATCAATATTACTTGAATTATTCATGTTCAAACACACTCACAAACTCAACAATCCAAGTAGACACTACCTTTGACTTTGGATTATCTATACACTCACACCACTAGATCGAAGATGGCTGGAGAAGCAGACAATAGACATGTAACTGACGAGACAGAGCAACTCATAGAGAAAGCACTGAATCGACAATGAACCGAAATGGTTTCTAGTTCAATGATATTCTCATGCAATTCTCCTCAACAACAAGAGGATTATCGACAAGATCCAACTTCGAAAAAATCAGTCCATTCAAGTTACAAATGAACTTGGACATACTGAATCTAGAAGGAAAGATTGAACTGGAATTCATAGACAATTGGGTAGAACAACTGGAATCCTAATAGTATGTGAACCAAAACTCACAAGTTGAAAATATCACCATTGCATCCTTAAATATGAAAAACTATGTGCACTGCTGGTGGGAGAACCTATTGACAAAGATGGAGAAAGAAAGATACCCCATAGAGACATGGGAGAAATGTTTCAAATACATATGGAAAGAGTTCTACCCGCCAAAGTACATTAAACAACAATATAAGAAGTGACAGCAGCTAAGGCAATGGAAAGACCAGTCTGTGCAGAGTTACACCAATGATTTCTATCGACTAATGGCTAAACTTGGTGTTCAAGAAGAAGAGAAATTGCTTGTTTTGAAGTACATTGGCGGATTTTCCCCATACATTCAGAAAGAGATGGAGTTTCTGACTATTAGTACCCTTATGAATTCATTCCAATATGCCAATAATATTGAATCCAAACAGAAAGGAAAAGCATGCTTCGTAACTAAGTTGATAGGACGAATATCCGACAAGAAGTCACCAACCGACTCCGACAAGTCAAGACACCCTTCTCGGTTGACTCTGCCAAAGCGAGACTATGGAAAAAATCACTTTCAGAAAGACAAGAGGGAACGTAGAAAAAAACCCCCTATTGGGAAATGGTGTGATTACCACAATTCATCATGGTATGATATGTCTGAATGTAAGGCTTAGAAGACATTTTTGGAAAATTTTCCTACCTCCAGCTTGTCCAAGAAAACCCTTGTAGAATCTAACCTAGAAGCATCAAACCTTTTTACATCGACATCTGCCACTCTAACAACCTCGACTACCGTCAACGAGGAGGAATGGGAGATCATGTTCCATACACAGATATGGGTTCAAAACAATCCATTGCATTTGATTGTGGATAATGGCAGCTGTAAAAACTTTGATTCTAAATATCTTTTGAAGAAACTAGGTCTTTTCACAACTCCACATCCTCGCCCTTATAGTATCATTTAGATCAAGGATGGATAAGAACTGAGGATCACCTGACAACGCAAACTCACCTACTTCATTAATCCTTTTGAATATCAAGTACTCTGTGATGTGGCACCTCTTTCCGTAGCCGACGCCTTGTTTGAGAAACCTTATGGGATTGACATGGGAGTTATCAGTCGTGGCCTCAGAAGGTGATTGTCAAAATAAAGAACAAATGGTATGGCATACCAAAGCAACGATCTACACCAACAGTTGGGATGATATCTGCTAAGAAGACAAAGAAGTTCATTAACCATGCTCAGATATTCACATTGATCATGATCAATCCCTAGTATCATAGGAAGACTGCAGCAACTAGTTGACTCACTAACCAATGCAGCTCCTAACATGAGCAATAGATCGACAATATTATTTATGAATACCATAATGTATTTCACGATCCATACAGAGTACCTCTACATTGCCAAGTGAAACACTGCATTGAACTTGTTCCTGGTTCCTCATTACCTAACACATCTGTTTCTAGAAGATCCATTATGGAGAATGAAGATATTCACATATAGATTCAATATTTGATCAACAAAGGTCACATCTAAACCAACTCCTCTCCTTGTGGAAGTTCAGTCGTACTCTCCATGTGCATCGACTATCGGGATCTCAACAAGATTTCAGTAAAGAATAGACACCCTTTGCCAAGGATAGACAAACTAATAGATTGTCTGAAAGGTGCTAATTTATTTACTAAGTTTGACCTCAAATCAAAATATCATCAAATTTTGATCGAGTCCACCGATGTATGGAAAACTTCTTTCAAAACCAAGGAATGTTTGAATGGTTAGTCATGCCTTTTGGCTTAACCAATGCACCCGCAATCTTCATGCGATATATGGATGACATTCTTTGATCTTTCATCACCAAGTGTTTCATTGTCTCCCTAGATGATATCTTGATTTTGATTCGATCATGAGAAGAACATGTATGATAATTCAGATAAGTACTCGACACTCTTCGACAACATCAACTCTATTTGAACATGGACAAATGTTCATTTGCGATGAAAAAAATCAAATATTTTGGTTATGTTATCGATTCTACAGGCATTCACGTTGATCCAGACAAAGTATAAATCCTTGAATATTGTCCCGTTGCTCAAAACATTCATGAACTAAGAAGTTTTCTTGGTTTGGCTATTTTTTATCAATGATTAATACTCAGCTTCAGTCACATAGCCTGGACTTTGAATCAGTTGACTAAGGGAAATGGGAAAACAGTCTTCAAATGGACATCGACACAATAGTAAGCTTTTGAGCATCTCAAACACAAGATTTTTATTGCACCAGTACTTGTGTTACCTTATTTGCATCAACCTTTTGCAATTGAGATAGGCGCATCAGACTATGCCTTGGGCGCAGTGATCACTCAGTCTGGTCACCCAGTCAATTTTCATTCCAAATTTTTTAACTACATCAGAAGAAGGTATTCGACGTATGAAAAGGAACTGTATGACATTTTGCAAGCCCTTAAGCAACGGAGACATTACATTCTTGGAAAGGAGATGATCATTCTTACTGACAAGAAGCCTTTACAGTTTTCCTCGTCCCAGTCGAAGTTACAAAAAACTGGACAACTCAAGTGGATTAATTACCTGCGACAATTCCAGTTTGTAATTAAGTGTCGGAAACGTAAATCTAATGTCGTGGTCAATTATTTAAGTCGACCAACCATTACTCTCCTTTTTACAGTGATGAATATGCAGGTCTAGGACACCACTACTTGGCCTCAATTGTATTTGGTAGATTGCGACTTTTCCGCAATTTATCAACAACTTCAAACCGACCTGTTTTCCACTATCGACTATTTCCTAAAATATACCTTGCTATACAAGATTGGACAACTTTGTGTACCGAAAGGTGAGCATCGACAGAAGCTCATTTGGGACACGCACTACAATAAGACTATAGAACATTTTCGAGTATAAAAGACCCTTTCTATCCTCCAAAAGTATTTGTATTGTACTTCACTTAAGTATGACGTCAACAGGTACATTTGATCATGCGTTGTTTGTACCATTGCTAAACCATTGAATCGATGACAAGGATTGTACACACCTTTGTCGGTTCCTAATCGACCATGGGAATTTATTTCTATGGACTACTTGATGGGATATCCTACTACCAAAATCAGCATGATGCAATCTTAGCATCAAGAAATACATTTTCCAATATGGCTAGTCTCATTCCATGCAAGAACACTATGACAACATTGTAGACTACTAAGTTCTTCTTTCAAACATGTCTAGAAACATTATGGTTTACCGACGACCATCATTTCCGGCAGAGATTCCATATTTATCAGCATCTTTTGGAAGAATCTCTGGCAACATCTTGATACACGACTATCCTTATCAACATCTTTCCATCCTCAGACAGATGGATAGACAAAAGTTGTGAATTTCTTGGTAGTACAACTACTCCACATGTACAACCATAAGCATTGTCGGACATGGGATGAAAGTATCCCATATATACAACACACTTACAATCGTTCTCAGCACAACTCTACGGGAAAGAGTCCATTTGAGATTTGTTATGGATTTCAACCCTCAGCGCCCATTGACTTGATTAGTCCATCGAAAAAGTCGAACAACACCGACTTTGACCGATGAGAAATTGAAAAAGCACTGAAGTTTCAATATCAAATCTGCAACATCTAGAAAAAAGGATAATAAATGTTTCAATGAGCTAATGCAGAAGCTAAGGCCCGACACAATAAGCATCGTATCCTTCATTCATTTCAAATTAGGGATCTGGTATGGTTGCACTCAAGAAGGAACGCTTCACTGGTCCATACAGGAAGTTGAAGTCTTTGCGATATGGTTCGTACATTATTCTTAAACATATTGGAAAAAACACTTTCCAACTCAACATTCCTTCATGCTTGGGTCTGCATCCAGTTTTTAATGTGGATCTACTTCGACTATACCACGCACCATTATTGGAATAGAATGACTTGCAACAAATAGAACCTAAAGACATCCATCCATATGTTCAGGACCCTCTTTCTTTCAATACCATTGTGGGATGATGAATACGCCATACAAGGACACACATAATTCCCTTGTTTTAGGTGGTTAAATCCAGAAAACTCCCAACACAAGGAAAATGGTACTCTGCTACTGGAATAACCAATAAGTTTCCTCATTTGTACGAGCAAACAATGGTGACCATTGTTTCTTAAGGAAGGAGGTACGATCCACCCAATAGTTATAATTGTTTGTCGGAGACGATGAATGCCAACATCGACCTTGACGGGTTCAGCATTGACTTCGACAAGTTCTGCACCTCGATAGGTTCAATATCAACTTCGACAAGTTTCACACCTTGACAGGTTCAACATCAACTTCGACAAGTTCTCCACCTTGATAGGTTCAATATCGACTTAGACATATTGAACATCTTAACATGCATCATTGACACCGACGATCAACAAACTACGACAGATTGTCTCTATGTCTTTCATTCGTCTATAATGGTTGAACTTATGAACCGTTCCAAATTCTCTTCTAACTGAATGTTACGGGAAGACAATCCAAGCATTCTCAACACTCTATTTAAGCATGTAAATTATTGTAATATAAAAGCAAGTGATAGAGTAGTAATGAAGTAACAGAGACTGGTTCGACTTATTGCTTATTTTCTATATGTGTGTGTGTATGCTTATGTGTGTAGTGTATTTCCTTGCTTGCTTATTATATGCTTCCGTCATAATAGTACTCGATTCATACCATCAAATTGTTGTCACTATCATACACCTGGGAACGCAGGGATCATATTCGGACATCAAGATTCCAATTAAGACCTGAAAATATTCTACATTTATTCTAAATCAAATCACGGGTGAGAGTATGGGCCATTAATAAACATTTCCCTTTCATGGATGTCTCACTTCTTTTTTAAGCATGGAGAATCTATGCGAGATAAAGAAACAATCCAAATTCTAGGTAATTTCATAAGGCATGATATTTACAACTTATACAAAGATTATGCTGAAGATATTGAAGGAATGGTAGTTTCATCAAATATGCATATTTTATAAGAATACGGAAAAATAAAGTTCAATAATGTCCACATTCCTAAGAGGAAAAGGATGGGGGTTTACAATACATGTGATTCTCTTAAAGAAAAAAGGGATAAATGAGAAGGGATAGAAACAACTACATCTCCACAAAACTATCTGTTACAATTAAATAGTTATATATTATGAAAACTCGCTATCAATATTTTCATTTGATGTTATTTTGTAGATTCCATTATCAAAGAACTCTAGGCACATCACAATCAACAATCAAATGAAAGAAAAAAGTTGTACAAGCATTGCAAGAAGTGTTATGAGCGCTCCACATAAATATATGGGTCTGATAATCAATGGAATGGATCAGAAGAAAACACTTTTGCCACATTTTACTTGTACACCAAAGAATTTAAAGGATGGAATTTTTGTTCAATTTCACTTGGTTTGGTGTATAGTTTTTAATGGTCAAATGTTTCCAAGAGTTTACTATACATCTCCAAATATTCAAAATGATGCAAATATGACCATCACCATAATTCTACATGTGCTTAATCATTGGCCCAATGATATTACTTAAGTTCTATATTTGCAATTGAACGACACCAGCTGGGAAAACAAAAATCAGATTGTGTTTGGTTATCTAAGCATGTTTGTTGATTTGGGATTTTTTCAAAAGGTAGAAGTTGGTTTCCTTCTTGTTGGGCATACACATGACAATATTAATCAAATGTTTAGTCATTTTGCAGTAACACCAAAGAGGAATATTGTTGGGAGCCTTCCATCATTAATTGAAACTATTAGAAAAACATACAATCTAGAGCCTAGTTTTTACAAATTGGAAGAAGTTATTGGCTTGCAGAGGTTTATTTGGATATTTCATGGGGAATAAAAGTGCATATAATATCTTAATGACATTAGTTTCCAACACCACTTTCGTATTAAAAAATTATATAAAAAACACTAGTATGGGGCAAGCAATACTCAACTAGTGCAGAATGGGGGCCTTCATCAAGTTTATCATTTCTGAAATTCATCCCAAATGGTCAAATATATGCTTCAAGGTTATTTTTACTGCAATCAGATGTAGAGATTCATAATGCATGCCGACATGATAGAGATGTAGATTTTTTATGAATTCCTGAAAGAAATAAAAAAATCTATCAAATATACATATGAGTACTTTGATGTTGTTGATTTTGTTTGGTGGGAGTATTTTTTCAATGAGAAAAGCAACATAATTTCAAACTCAACAAATGGAGATATATTGTTGAATATTCCATTTACATGGCCACAGAATATGTCAAATGAACATGAGGAAAGAATTAATGTTGTTGAACAACATGAACCTCAAGGTGTTATTGGATCTTCACATGCAAAGGAGAGGAAATGTATATTGGGCATAGAAGATCATGTGCATGGCGTGAATACATGGAAGGCCATTATATGGGATCGGTACAAGATCTTAAGGATGGTTGCATGATTGTATTTTTAGTTACATAATATCCATGTGGTTATCCATTTTAGATTGCAAAAGTTAAGAAGGTCAATAAAGAAAATGAAGAATTCATATCAGTGTAAGTAAATTGGTATGCAACAGATACACACCTTTTTGATGATGTGTACAAGCCAACGATGGTGGTTAAGAAACATATCAACAGAAAGAGAAAAAGAAAGGATCAAAATATATATCATCGCTACATTAACCTATTAAAATTACAGGATGTTGGCATACTTGTTTATGACTTTCAACTGACAAAGAAAGACATTCTTCGCTCCAGGACTATAGAGATTATCAAGAGGTTGTTAGCACTGGAAATAGTTGCAATGGGGGTCTTCTAAATCAAGTCGTAGATCCAAAATAATTAGGGTAACATACATGTTGGGCATACATGTAGACTCAAATGGTGCACTCATTGATAATATAGAATAATATGTGTCATCTACATCTTTACATAACCATTCATCTGAAGATAATGTAGATTATGATGGTGTGTACGAATCCTCATATCTATTTGCATAATTGTATGAAACATTTTGTTTCTTTCTTATTTCTATGATGTTTGTATGACAACTCTAATAAGTGTTTGAATTTATATATATATATATATATATATATATATATATATATATATCATCTCTATGTTTTCTGGCTTAATATATGATTTTATTATGAATAATATGATAATTACTTCAATTTGGATATGGAAAATGAAAGGATATTTTTATTAAATAATTTGTGTTTAATTCAAGACAATTTGTACTGAGTTTTTTAATAAAAATAAATAAAACATGTTTTTAAAATTACGAGGTGGTATCATCATGTCATTATGTAATATATGATACTTGTATCCATAAATGTACCAATTGTTAAGGCCATGGTTTCAAAAAATGCTACAATGTTAGCACTACTTTTCTATTTAGAGGTTTATTTTAAGATTTTTCTACCAATGACATTGATTTTTAAGTCCATGATTTTAAACAATTTGTAATTTCATCCTTTGAAAAAAATAGTGTGCTAATATTAGCATTATGTTTTTATTCAAGGGTTGATTTTAAGGCTATTTTTAGCAACAATATGGGTTTTTAAGGAAACAAATGTATTCTTAACCTTGAAACAAAAAATAGAGTGTTGTTGGTAGCAATGCTTTTCTATTTAAAGGTTGCTTTTGGTATTTTTGACACAAAAAATGATATTTAAGACGAAATTTATTTTTGTGAGTATAGAGTTATCGTTAGGTTGTATAATGTGTTAAATCCTAAAAATGATTGACAATCCAATATTCCAAGAAAAAATGCAGAGGAAGCATTTGTGCTCTTCTACGTACAACACCATCTTTTTCTAGAGGCGATTAAGTGAATAATTATGTTGATAAAACTGCTATGAGAAAACTACACATGGAAAAATTGTCATTAATCCAATTGATAAAGAAGAAAAAATGTTGATTCGCATCCTGATCTTATATTCTATAAAACCTATCTATAAAAATATGTGAATGATTCAACGAGGAGTGAATTATGATACAACCAAAAACCACTTAGAAGTAAAATAGGGGAATCATTGATACTGTCTCAAATCTTGAAACCAAATTGTTGACTAAAAATGTCCAATAGTCATACAAGTTAGAAATTTGCATAAGTGATTGAATACTTAAATTCCAAAATGGAAAACCATACCATCATGTCAATATCCTTAAAATTCTAAAAATTCTCACAAACCATCCATCAATATAACATCCATTCCAATATCCTTAAAATCCCGAACAATACCAAATGGTGAATTGTTTCAGTGAATATCCTCTAAAATTCAAACTAACCAAATCCATTTTTAAGGCATTCAATCATCAATCCATCATCCCAAATAAATTATAATCCTAAAAAAATAAACTTCCTAACTTAAAGTCTAACAATCATCATCATCAATATCTCCCATGTCCTTTGAAAGGCCAAAATTCTTAAGACTTGTGCATTAACAACATCAAGATACCCCTCAAAATGGAAAAAGGTAACCATAATATATTTGAACATGATTTTAAGACTTGGTCTTTAACTCAAAATATGACCTCAAATGGACCCTAGTCATGCCCTACATCATCAATTCCTCTCTTAAAAACATCAATATGGAATCCATTTGTTTTTGAAACCTCTTTATAATTAATAAGATGCATGTTCGTATGTATTAACCTAATGGCAAGACCATTCGATGACTTGTTTTCTAACATTCAGTTCCAAGTACTTAATCATCCAAAACTTATATGTTTCCAGTGAAACTTCTTTCACTTTTAAAACCTTAAAAAAATCGTTTGTCTTCCTTTAAATATTGCATGAGTTAAGTTTAAAAAAATGCAACTCTAGTATGGCCAATGTGATGCCATTACTAACATTATTCGGACTTCATTATCACCCAACTTATCATCTATCACCATCATTAACACTTTTATCATAAGTTCTTTCATCGTGGATTTAACTTTGTCAACAACGATGTCCAAATTACAAATTATTATTATTAATCAAATGTGAAAACCCAAACATAAACAATTTGGAATAATTTTTTTTTAACGTGGAAAGCCCCATACCGGGAAAAACCCACCATAATAGATTTATTATCTCCCTTGACCTAAACTGGTCGAGTCGGGCCAAGTGATATAGCCACCACTCACCTCCAGACCACTTTACAATTAAGCCTCCTGTTACGGAGAGAAATTCCTATGGCTTGGGGTACCACAACAGACAGCTATGACTCCAGAAATCAATCTTTCCCAATATGCAATAGAAATAAAACGTCTAACACTAAAGGATCAGACCTCGTACCTTATTCCGGATGGTTGAAGTAGATCCCCGTTGAGATTTCCAATCTTCAGTTTGGATTGATATAATACTTCCTCAACAACAAGTAAACAATACAAGCATACTATATATCATGGTGTTAGATCTATTCTAGCATATATAATCAATAGTGTAAAAGCATTTGACATATTCCAATGGATACAATATTCAATCAAATACACATCATTGGACAAGGAAAGATAGTTCTTATTAATATAAATCAGATATTACAAGATAGATGCAACCTTTGACGACACGTCTGCGAACCGGAGAAACTGAATCCCCCACTTGGGCCTCCACCACTTCAATCCTCCATCTCTCGATAGCAAGCTCACTAGCAAAAGGCAAGCTTGGGAAGAACACAAAAGTGCTCCAAAGGGACAAAGGGATGCAGACTCAAGTATAATTCTGGCAACAATGGGCTATAGTTTCGTTGCTTTCAATCTCTCTATATCCGCCTTCAATGTACCAAGGGGTTCCTTATATAGCTTCACAAGGGATAATGAAGGGTCGAATCCGAGCGATCTCAAGGCATATGGAAGGCCAGGAGTCAAATGAGTCGGATCCATGTCAAGGAAAACTCCAAAATGATTTGGACTATGCACACATCCCGATGTACGCGGTTATATGGGTCAAACCCGCGTATGTACGCGGTTATTGGGGAAAAATCCACGTATATCATCTTTTATATAGTTTTTTAGGGATGATAAAGGAAACATCAAAGGATAAAATATGGTCCATGGGGTCTAAAGAGTCTGCAGCGGGACAGGGGAAGGCCATACAAAGTGTGATTCACCTAGAGTGGTGAAATCTGCTATAACAGATGCCCCCTAATGTGTGAGGTCAGAGGGGTCATACGATGGCCGAAATACATTATAAGTCCATCCCAGAAGTGGAGTGATGAAGGATCCCAAATGGAATACCAGGCACCCAATCAGCATAGTACAAGGATACAACTCTGCATATAACTGCAAGTACATATAGTAGTCCCGGATACATAAGAGTACAATGGCCATGAATAGGCATAATACATTATATCACATATGTGGTCATCGCCACGTACAATATACATAGATCAGAATCTCCATGATGAAAATATACAAAGGACCATGATCTCCAAAATGGTTGAAGATATACAATAAATCAAGATCTCCATAGTGGTTGGAAATGTCTGACATACACTGGAATCAAGTCACGAGAGCTGAAATCTCATGAACACTGGCACGATCAAGGAGGTAGCATATAAGAGATGCCACCAGTCTGGAAGGTCTTCTACACAAAACGCTATGAGTACATGTCCTACTATGTGAATAGAGGTGTCGAGGTCGAACATAGTAGTCCATCGTCTGATTACCGGTCATTGATGTATACCGTTAGCAGACGCAAGATTACCCACCGATAATGATAATGGGAATCAAGGTACTAGAGTGCAAACTAACAAGTGTGAATAGATGCGTTGAGGTCAAACACTTGAGAGAATCCATCGATCAGGGGACATTGATGTATTCCCAAGAAACTGTCGATGGCGAGAGAACCTGCCACTGATGACTGCAAGTCTCAAGGCACTCAAAAGGACTCTAGATTCCAATCCCAGAATAAATGATTTGAAGTCGATGGGCTGAAATCCGCTGGAAGGAGGGCATTAAGGAATCCCCCATCATCCAACACGAGGTACTCAGCAAAGCTGTCTAATGTGGAAGGACTCGATCATAAAGTGCACGAACCAGTAAGTGTACCGGGAATGGCCGACATGCAAAGTCAAGATAACTGAGGAATGGCCAACACAGGTTTCAACTTCCTTTGAACAAGAGCATAACGACATATGGTGACTGAATGAAGGCAGCATAGACTCGATATACAAACTGGGACATCTCTGTGACACAGGAGGCATCAACAGAGGCTCCATAGGGACTGGAAGCTTAACCAGTCGGTGGAGATAAACTCAGATAAACGAGTACAGCTCCTAAGTCAAACTATAACCCAACCAATGGATGTGATATACAATGCTCTGTTCGAAGGCGACACGACTCGACAGCTGCCAAAAGATAACATATTTCCTTGTCCGGCTTTTTGGTTTTTTGATTTTTTTTTGGACTTTTTTCAGTTATTTGAAAAGCTTGAAAAAAGAATAAACTAGCTTTATAGTTACAAACTAGGAGGAGACGAGTGTCATAAGGGCAAAAAAACTAGTTCCAAGCAGCGGAACATACCTATGCTCAATGCAAGGATACATGTGTAGGATATCGACACTCAGGGGAAAATCCCCTCCCGGTAAAAAGGGAATCAAGCTGCAAAGGATATAAAAATGGCTCTGCATGGCTAGACATGAGACAAGCTCAGGCTATATGGCTAAAACGCAATGTCAGGGGAGCCGACATAAAGCTCAATAAGGCAGGCAAAGCTCATGATAATGCATTCACAACTTGACATAAGGGGAGTCCGGAGGGAAAAATGCCAGCATAAGATCAAGAGGAGTATGAGGCTCTTGCGAAATGTCATGGCAGTACTATACAACGGACTCACAGCATGGGTACCAAAATGCAAAAGGGAGCTAACTAGGACACCCATGTATAGGAAAGCTCTACCATTCACATAGTACCACTTCTAACAGCAGCATGAAGGTTCCGTGATACCATGGAATGGGTTCATACCTAAGGTTAAGATGGAATGGTCATAAGGCAATGCATAAGTGCAAGAGGATGTGAAATCCTAACCTATACGCCAATTCAGACATAATACCTGTGACAGGCACGAACGGGTCGAAACCTCGGAGAGAGTGTACAAAAGTGGATCCTACATGACCACCATATTAGTCCAAAACAACCCAAAATAGTCAATAAAGAATCCAAACTATAGGATATAGGGAGAAATGATCATGACAACAACACCCAAAGAAAACAATGCGGTGAACGATGAGACATAAAAAGGAAACGAAGGTGTAGACCCAACGTTCACGCATCCACTACCACCCCAGTGAGGGTGACCACTGGTGTAAAGACCGAGGGAAGGGAAAAAATCCTCCACAAATGGAGTAGAGGATGGAAGATAACCATTCCCAAATCTATGAGCACGGTAAGGGGCTGTGATGCCCCCAAGTCTGACACTAGGGTCCATACTAGGACTAAGACGGGTGATAGGATACCAAGCATGCCGAAAATAAAAGGACCCAAACTCAAGAGACCATAAATATACTCAATTCATCACGATCCCAAAGGCCAACTAGCGCACAAAGAGCACACTCCTAAGAAAATCTACAGCCAAAATACAAGCAAACCAAGGGGAGGATATGTGAGCTCTCGAATGCAGTAGGTATGTCTCGCCTAGGAGAGGCTCGAAACTCCCATACACTACAAGCAGAGGTACGTAACCAATTATTGCGGCCCTCAGCTTCAACACGTAAAGCGACTGTGCTGTCCGACCCCAACCTGGTCGGGACACATGCAGAATAACCTCTACACGTACCCCCTCGATATCCTAGGTAAGGTCACTAAGGTCACCTCAATATAATCAAATCTCAGGTGGACAGTCGCAGGCGGGATTGACCATATGGGCAGGGTAGCAAAGCCCGAAACTCTCGAAAGAGCCCCCAAATATGAATACAATCCTGGCAATATCGCTGGTGCTACTCAGTTATGACTAGGGGTCATCCCAATCAATAACCGCTCACACTGCCTCGTGCTTAACTCCCGTTTGAGAGGAGGATCCTGAGAACGATGGTTATACCAAGGATTTCACACACTCCCTGGACAGACACCTAGATGTTGTTGTTTAGTGATCTTGGAGAATTGACTTACAATGAACTATTCCAAGATCCTAAAACCTAAGCTTGTTGGTGCACCCTAGAAAAGAAAAGAGTGTAATTCATTTAAATTAGCGTTGATTTTAGTTGGTTGTAATTACTTAAAGGGAAATGTTCGTGCAACTAGTGATATGAAGACTCGGCAATGAAATTATGTCTAACACACATCCCCAGCGGAATCGCCAATTCATAGATCTCCGTTGAGCTTTCCAATCTTCAGTTTGGATTGATATAATACTTCCTCAACAACAAGTAAACAATACAAGCATATTATATATCATGGTTTTAGATCTATTCTAGCATATATAATCAATAATGTAAAAGCATTTGACATATTCCAATGGATACAATATTCAATCAAATACACATCATTGGACAAGGAAAGATAGTTCTTATTAATATAAATCAGAGATTACAAGATAGATACAACCTCTGATGGCACGTCTGCAAACCAGAGAAACTGAATCCCCCACTTGGGCCTCCACCACTTCAATCCTCCATCTCTCGATAGCAATCTCACTAGCAAAAGGCAAGCTTGGGAAGAAAACAAAAGTGCTCCAAAGGGACAAAGGGATGCAGACTCAAGTATAATTCTGTCAACAATGGACTATAATTTCGTTGCTTTCAATCTCTCTATATGCCTTCAATGTACCAAGGGGTTCCTTATATAACTTCACAAGGGATAATGAAGGGTCAAATCCGAGTGATCTCAAGGCATATGGAAGGCCAGGAGTCAAATGAGTCGGATCCATGTCAAGGAAAACTCCAAAATGATTTGGACTATGCACACATCCCGATGTACACGGTTATATGGGTCAAACCCGCGTATGTACGCGGTTATCGGGGAAAAATCCGCATATATCATCTTTTATATAGTTTTTTAGGTATGATAAAGGAAACATCAAAGGATAAAATATGGTCCATGGGGTCTAAAGAGTCTGCAGCGGGACAGGGGAAGGCCATACAAAGTGTGATTCACCTAGAGTAGTGAAATCCGCTATAACAGATGCCCCCTAATGTGTGAGGTCAGAGGGGTCATACGATGGCCGAAATACATTATAAGTCCATCCCAGAAGTGGAGTGATGAAGGATCCCAAATGGAAGACTAGCCACCCAATCAGCATAGTACAATGATACAACTCTGCATATAACTACAAGTACATATAGCAGTCCCGGATACATAAGAGTACAATGGCCATGAATAGGCATAATACATGATATCACATATGTGGTCATCGCCACGTACAATATACATAGATCAGAATCTCCATGATGAAAATATACAAAGGACCATGATCTCCAAAATGGCTGAAGATATACAATAGATCAAGATCTCCATAGTGGCTGGAAATGTCTGACATACACTGGAATCAAGTCAGTACGAGAGATGAAATCTCATGAACACTGGCATGATCAAGGAGGTAGCATATAAGAGATGCCACCAGTCTGGAAGGTCTTCTACACAAACCGCTACAAGTACATGTCCTACTATGTGAATAGAGGTGTCGAGGTCGAACATAGTAGTCCATCGTCTGATTACCGTTCATTAATGTATACCGTTAATAGACGCGAGATTACCCACCGATAATGATAATGGGAATCAAGGTACTAGAGTGCAAACTAACAAGTGTGAATAGATGCGTTGAGGTCGAACACTTGAGAGAATCCATCGATCAGGGGACATTGATGTATTCCCAAGAAACTGTCGATGGCGAGAGAACCTGCCACTGATGACTGCAAGTCTCATGTCACTCAAAAGGACTCTAGATTCCGATCCCAAAATAAATGATCTGAAGTTGATGGGATGAAATTCGCTGGAAGGAGGGCATTAGGGCATCCCCCATCATCCAACATGAGCTACTCAGCAAAGCTATCTAATGCGGAAGGACTCGATCATAAAGTGCACGAACCAGTAACTGTACCGGGAATGGCCGACATGCAAAGTCAATATAACTGAGGAATGGCCGACACAGGTTTCAACTTCCTTCGAACAAGAGCATAACGGCATATGGTGACTGAATGAAGGCAGCATAGACTCGATATACAAACTGGGACATCTCTGTGACACAGGAGGCATCAACAGAGGCTCCATAGGGACTGGAAGCTTAACCAGTCGGTGGAGATAAACTCAGATAAACGAGTACAGCTCCTAAGTCAAACTATAAACCAACCAATGGATGTGATATACAGCGCTATGTTCAAAGGTGACACGACTCGACAGCTGCCAAAATATAACATCTTTCCTTGTCCGGCTTTTTGGTTTTTTGATTTTTTTGGACTTTTTCAGTTATTTGAAAAGCTTGAAAAAAGAATAAACTAGCTTTATAGTTACAAACTAGGAGGAGACGAGTGTCATAATGGAAAACAAACTAGTTCCAAGCAGTGGAACATACCTATGCTCAATGCAAGGATACATGTGTAGGATATCGACACTCGGTGGAAAATCCCCTCCCAGTAAAAAGGGAATCAAGCTGCGAAGGATATAAAAATGGCTCTGCATGGCTAGACATGAGACAAGCTCGGGCTATATGGATGAAACACAATGTCAGGGAAGTTGGCATAAAGCTCAATAAGGCAAGCAAAGCTCATGATAATGCATTCACAACTTGACATAAGGGAAGTCCAGAGGGAAAAAGGCCAGCATAAGATCAAGAAGAGTATGAGGCTCTTGCTAAATGTCATGGCGATACTATACAACGGGCTCCCACAACCTAAAGGAGAAAACGTCAGCATGGGCACCAAATGCAAATAAGGCTCTAACTAGGGTACCCATGTAAGGTGAAGCTCTACCACTCGTATCATGCCACTTCTATAGCAGCAAGAAGGTTCCGTGACACAATATAGTGGGTTCGTACCTAAGGTCATAGTGACATGGTCATAAGGTCATGCAAAATGTAAACGGTGGTGAACCTAACCTATATGCCAGTATAGATGTAATACCTGTGATAGGAACGAACGGTCTCTGGTCACAAAAGAAGCATCCAACAGACAACTTCAGACCCAAGGAAGACCCAACCACACTCACAACCCACCTAGCAACTTCCCACAACATCAGACTCACCAAAAGGGAGGATGTACGCGACTGTATAAAGAACAACTGCGTATGTACGCGACTTTTGGCCAAAAATCCACATATGTACGTGACTTTCAGCCAAAAAAACGCGTATACAGAGAAGACAGTGGTAAAAAGCAGGCCAAGGGTAAACCAAAAAAGGGGAGTGTCAATGGACAAACATACTATAAAATGTGACACAGAAACAGGGAGAAACCAAGAGCAAGTCAATAATATCAATCCCATTGTGCCAATAAAAACCCCCAAATAAAAACAAGGAACATCTC